>JZKD02S1674265.1:286212-303661 GCA_000966675.3 Picea glauca
TTATGTCTGGGAGCTTGCACCAGGGTGTAAGTTCGTTAAGCAGGTCATCAGCGTAAATTTTCCACACTAGCCCCGCCCCTTCTCGTCTCGTTGTTGAGGCGTTGGATTTCATCACCAACTAGTGGCTTCGAAATTAGAAGGTCTTGTTTGCCTAGTGATTGCTTCCTAGATTTTGTTTACTAGCGCGTGTTGTTTGTTTCTCGAAGTTAACCATAGGGTTTTCTTCGCGAAGTTTGTCACTCATTTACAATAGCTCCCCCACGTCGTTCACATAGAATGCAAGGTTTATCTCCAGAGCATCTGGACGGTTCTCAACCTTTGCCTACCAGTACACCTGAGGGCTCTCCTCATCAGAGTGAAGTCCCAGTTGTCACCACACCACAAGTGGAAACAAGTGAAGTCCTAGTTGTCACCACACCACAAGTGGAAACAACTGACTCTCTAAAACCTTTTCAAATTACCAATACTAGAGAGGATTTTCGAATTCGTCGTGGTTCTGAACGACCTTTTATGCGATTGAATGCTTCCAGAGATTTAGTTGTTACCACTTCTGGATCACCCGTTGGGCCTTTTATTAGTGTAGAAGGCCAAGATCCTTTTTGGTCAGGTGATTTCCGGAGGGCCCTTTTTGGTCCTGGTTCGCCTACGGTCTACGAAATCAACCCTCCGGTGTTTTCTGAGATAGAGACTGTACCGGTGAATACCACTTATCACTTTATTCTCCATGACGAGATGGACCATCTCGCGAATACTACGAGTGTCCCAACCGGAGTCACTACAGCTGGTCTTGCTTCTATCAACACCCAGCGCATGCCCGATGTCAACCTGACACTACCACCCGTATACCATGCGTTGAGTGCTTTGTTGAATCCTTTTGTTCCAACACCTTCGCAAACCCTAGCCAGTTCTCCAAGTGGTCCTTCTTTTCCTGGGCACCCTATTCCCTATTTTATTCCAACACTCCCTCAATTTCCATCTGGAAATCCTAATCCTAGTGGCACTATACCGTCCATTACATCAAACTTGCAGGTTCCCATTGGTGGAAAAGGTGGTACAACTCAACTTCCTCTTACTGGACATATTCCCCTTACTACACAACCTTTGCTTGGGACACAATTTCCAGTTGGAACACCACCTACGATAGGGGGACCAACCCCACCTTTTGGACAAAACATACCTCCTGATTTGACCCAGTATTGGAATCAAATTCTAAAAAATCTTCCTCAAATGACTGGGGGGCAGCAGATTGTCCCTACTATAGGCCAACCATATCCAGGTATAACCAATCCTATTTGGGGTCAGGGTCACAATGCTCAAACTCAGGTCCCTGGTCAAACTCAAGGTTACAATCCTTGGAACTACTATCCTCTCCAACCACCACCGAATCAGCCTGGGTCTTTCCATTACGGGCAGACTGCTTATGGTCCTACTGGTCTGCTGACAGGACCTCCACCCTAAAGCCACCAGTACTCGCAGGTGAATCGACAGTTACCTTTTCTTGCTACTTTGGATTTTCCAGATTTGTCTAGGATTTTAAATGATCCTATTCGTCACTCTCCCCAATGGCCTATTATTCCCGCCAAGCTTCCATCAGACATTCCAAAATTCGATGGCAAAGTGGGAGAGGACCCGAACAATCACGTTATGACTTTTCACCTATGGTGTTCATCCAACTCATTGATGGATGACTCTATTCGTTTATGTCTTTTTCAATGAACCCTTACAGGTTCTGTTGCGAAGTGGTATATTGAATTGCCACGAGGTTTCTTCTCTGATTTCAACGCCCTAGCTATGGCTTTCCTTACACATTACCAGTTACCGATTTGTTATGATACAGGGAATGAAATTTTGACCTCCTTCAAGCAAAGCAAAGGCACTCATATATCTGATCACATCCATGAGTGGTGAAGGAGACGACGTCTCATTAAACTTGAGCTCCCTGATCAGTTACTGGCCGAATGGTTTACAAAATCATTTGTGAACAAAATAGGTAAGGATATTTCCATGGGTGGAGTAGTCATGGAAGAGCAGGGTATAAGTCGTGCTCAATATATTCATCTCGTTTATTCACAAACGGGAACTCTTTATGATTTATTACTTGATTTACCTCATCCTGGTACTTCCATCACTTCAACTACTCCAGTTTCCTCGCATGCAGCTGATGGTGTGATTGGTATTGCCCAAGCCCAATCGCATTCTTTTTCAAGCACAAACCCTAAGTCTTCTTCTTCTAATGTTCAAAATGATCCATCTCCTACCACTCTCACTGGAAAAACTTCTGAGGTAAATGCGGTTCAATCTACCCCTGCCGGTAAAAACAAATCTAAAAAGGGGAGAGGCAAGAATAAAGAGGGCAAAAATAATAATCAAGCAGAGCAACCTAAAACTACCCCTGTTGATGACTGGGATAAGCGCAAACCCTGATATCCTTGCCTTATCTGTGGTGATGATCACTACATGAAGGATTGTCCACGATGTGCTGAGGTCACTAAATTCCTTCAGGGAACCCCAAAACCTCCTACCCCAGCTATCTTGTCCCAACCCTTCCCGTCTCAACAACAGGCTCAGTTGGTCATTCATGACCAACCATCCTCTTCTACTACGTCATATGTTTTGATGTGTACTGGTGATTCTAAGCAAAACAACGTTGCACTCATGACTAGAGCCAAAGATTATACTCCATCTAAGGAGAAGGTTGACGATTTACCTCCTGCTTTGGTACAACCATCTCCTGTGACTCCACCTACTGGCGTTCCTCTTCATCTAGAACGATCTAGCTTTGATATCGTTCTGTGACCACCCCCAAAACGTGTCATTAGGAAATTGGATTTCAATCCTTATGCTCGTGCAGCCCAGAACTACAACATAGTGGAAGATCTAGCCCAGGCACCTTCAACGATGTCATCCCTTGAAGTCCTTCAGTCTTGTCCTGCACAACGGAAGGCACTGTTGAAAGATATAGGTGGAATTGACCCGACAGATACGAATTTAATAGTCTTTGACTTGGATGATCACATTCCATGGTTACCCCCGCAACTCGCGTTCTAGATACAAGTTGTTATCTCTGACAAGAAAATTTTCCGAAGTGTTATTGACGAGGGTGCCTCAAAGTGTGTAATGTCTTTTTCTTGTTGGAAATCCATTGGCTCTCCTCCCTTGAATGAGTCACAAAATACTCTTAAATCCTTCAATGGCTCTGGTTTTAAGCCTTACAATGTTCTCCCTTTGTTGCCTATCACGTTAGAAGGTAAAATGGTCCAAGTTGAAGTGGAAGTCTTCGATGCTCCCCTTGATTATAATCTTTTACTTGGTTGTAGTTGGATCGATTCCATGCACGCCGTTGTGTCAACCCTTTTTTGTGTAGTACGTTTCCCTCATCAAGGAAAGGTTGTTACCGTTGACCAACTTGCCTTCTTCAATTCTGATACTCGTACTGGCAACGTGCCGTTTATTTCTAAAACCCCACCGGGTTATGAGAACGCTGGTTTAGTCCTATTAAAGGACTCCTCATTAATGGGTACTTTTCCCATTCCACCGCCCGATGTTCCACGCTTGTTAGTTGCTTCTATCAACATGATCTTCACTGTGCCTCATGAACTTCCTGCGTCACACGACCCTTGGATTGTCCCTGATCATGGAGATCATATTTGTTTCGGAGACGTCATGCTGTTAAGTCTGGTTGAGTCTGCTTATCAAGCCATTCAATCAGAAACACCTTCTACCTCTTCTCTTGATGAGTTGTCTCCTGATCCTTTTCTTGTTATTTTTCCCACTAACGAGATGATCATGTTCGTCATGGAAGACACCCCTTGGGATGATGGGCATCATCGTTCCATACTCTTTCTAGAAAAAAACACTCTTGAGAACTACCAATGGATTTCGACTCTGTCAACCGTTGTTGTCATCTCGACGGTTCCTGCAACTTCACACGATGTGTTTGACTTGGAATTTGATCACACCAAGTCTAAGAAATTCTTAGTTTTTGCTGAGTTGAAATGCGATTTTCCTCACTATGCAATAAAAACTATAGCAGTAGATTCATTACCCGATGAATCTGTTTTCCTTATTAGCACTGATGATATTTGGTATGGGGATGTCATTATCTATCTCCAAACCTAGACTTTCCGGTCTTCTTTGTCTAGTACTGAACGACGTCGCATACGCTATCAAGCTCATCAATACATTATCCTCGGTGATACTCTTTATTGTCGAGGAATTGAATCTGTTTTTCAACGTTGTATGACGTTTGACGAAGCCGAGAAATCTCTAAATGACTACCATTCTGGAGCATGTGGTGGTCATATGTCTGGGTATGCTACTACCCAGAAGATCTTACGCGCAGGATATTTTTGGCCTTCTTTGTTTAACGACTGTATTACTGCCATTCAGAAATTCCATGCCTACTAGACCTACAATAAGAAAATTCGATCACATCCTTCTCCTCTTCATCCTGTGGTCTCAATTGGTCCTTTTGCAAAATGGGGCATCGATTTCATGACATGTCACCCTCACTCGGCCGGGGGGCATGGTTACATCATTGTAGCTGTTGATTACTTTACGGAATGGGTCGAGGCGATGTCAACCTTTGATAATACTGGAAAGACTGCAGCCTTATTTCTTTTCAATCATGTCATAGCTTGTTTTGGTGTTCCCCAAGCTATCATCACTGATCATGGTAGCCATTTTAGGAATTTTATGATGTCTGAACTTACAGAGAAGTTGGGTCTTCATCATGATAACTCAACGCCTTATTATCCACAAGATAATGGCCAGGTCGAAGCAATCAACAAAGTTCTCATAAATATGCTTCGACGGATGATAGGAATTCATAAAACAAATCGGCACACAATGTTGTTTTCGGTATTGTGGGCGTACCAAACATCTGTCAAGTTTTCTACTAGGTTTACGCCTTTTTGGTTAGGCTATGGTGTGGAAGCCATTCTTCCTATAGAATGCGAGATACCCTCTCTGAAGCTAGCTGTCGAACTCCTACCCAATACTTCTGCTGAAGAAGAATGTCTATTGTATCTAATGCGATTAGACAAAACTCAACGTGATGCCACCCTAGTAATAGAAGCCCAGAAGAAGCGTGTCAAGGCCCAATATGAAAATCATGTCAAGCCTCACGTTTTCTCAGAAGGTGATCTTGTTCTTCTCTATGAACAGGATCAAGATTTGTTAGGAGCTGGGAAATTCGAACCCATGTGGCGAGGTCCTTATATTGTTCACCGAGTTTTGGAAAAAGGAGCATATGAGTTGGTATATTATGATGGTATCCCTTTGAGTGAACCCAGGAATGGGTTGTACTTGAAGAAGTACTATGCATAAATCATATGTGCACAAGTACTTGTATTTTAATGTATCATACTTTGTGTGTGCTACTATAGTTCTCTTTTGTCGTTATCCGGTCTCTGCCCTTATGTGACGTTGTGTTTGATTTCCAAATGTTGGAGTCTTCACTACCCTATATGGGCTTCGATGATGGTGCTAGCCATAGTACTCGGAACCTAGCTTCCGCTGTGTGGGAAATCTATGCCCCCAAAAATGAACTTGTATCTTTACAAGGTGTATGCCTTGGCCGTGCGACCAACAACATTGCAAAGTATAGCGTCGTTATTGAATTATTGGTTGATGCTATCTCACTCAGAATTCATCATTTGGTTGTGCGACTTGATTCGCAGCTTGTAGTACTACAGTTAAGTAATATCTACTCTATTCGAAGTCCTACTTTGTTACGAGTGTATTTGCGAATTCGCCTCTTGGAACATTATTTTGATCACATTGAATATCAACATATTCTTAGATGTCTTAATACATTAACAAATGCTTTGGATAATTATGTATTAGACAGACATTTGAATCATTTAGAAGTCATACACAACAAAATTCACACAAATGTAAAGTAAACCGATAGAAGCCATCTGTATATATAACGATCAAAATAGTTTTTTACAAAAGTTTGTCCGAAGACCAAAATGTCAAAAATTGAAGCTTATAGCTTCTACAAAGTGACGTCATGGATGACGATCATGGTAACAAATGACTTCCCTAGAAACCCTATGGAGTAGTCAAATCATAGTTGCTAATACCCCTATAGTATGACGTTGATCGTGTCATGGAACCTCTTCCAGAGTCATGTCTGGAATGTCTGCAGTCAAGCCCTCTAGATTCTATTCCACCACCTGATAATCCTCAACATACTGTGGTGCTACTGCTACCTCTCCTCGCCTCTAGATAGGAGAAGTGCCAGGAGGTCTATACGGTCCAACATCTTTGTTATCAATAAACGATTTTGCATTAGTCTTTGGAATATAAAACAAAAACATTTGAATATGATTAAAAATTCAAAAACATTTAAAAGAGAAAATGTGAGTAATTCTTACCAAGGTCACCCCACTGAGTATCCTCTGGTAGTGCTAAGTCTGGATCTCCTCGGAAATCCAACCCGGCATAAGCGTATTCATCGACCATCAACATCTGGGTTTGAAGCCAGTCAAAGAAAATATCGTCGTACTTGACGATCGGTCTTGCTACGTGCCGGTCCATGAGCCGAGACCATATCAACATCCTTGGATCCCTAGGACCCAGTATGTTCCACTCAATCTGTAGTCTAAATATGGGGACCCTCTCAAGGAAGAAGGACACCATCAAAGATCCATACCCGAATTGCTTCAGGTCACCTTGCCTACATTTGGTTAATTGCTTTTTGATACTGTGAAGCACAACATCTGCCCAGTTGAATACTTGAAGCTCAGTACACTCGATGGCGTACTGGAAGTAGCTCTGTAATGACATATGAGGAGCAGAACTCCCAACCATCTGAGATATCGTGAAAATGATAGTACGAAGGGTCAAGTCTTGTACTGCCCAGATAGCCACTTTTCCTTTTTTCCTTTCAGCCTCAGGTACATAGTATTGATTGCAATTCTCACTCATGTTTAGCCCACCACCTCTACCACCGGTCAGGCTGACATAGTATCCCCTTCTGGACAATCCGGTCAAAAAGTAAATGTCCTCAATGTCTAAGGACAATGTGTGAGCTCCCACCTGAAAAACCTACTGATCTGGGTCCCACATACGGACCAGGTACTCTAGTAGTCTGACTTGGGCCCTCATTCCCGGGATGCGAAAGTATTTTAAGAGCCCACAATCTCTCAATACAGCTATGGTAGGAGGATGATTCTTGGCCATTACATTATCCTCTTCATGTTCCCTTTCACGCCACTCAAGCACCATGTGTATGGCCAATAACCTGCACAAGGAACATAAAAGGAGGATTAGTAACTTTTTCATTTGGCTAAAAATTTTAAAAAAAATTGGGCTTTGCAGCTATTGTAGGTGCCCCATTTTCACAGTGCAAGAAACTCGTAGGTGGCTTAAGGCTCACCTGCGAGAATGCATCATTCTCGCAGGCCCCGTGTGGGCTACCTGCAAGAATGACAGCGCGCATATAGGGCCTAGAAAAACATCTTAAAAATGGAAATTTAACCAATGAAATGACAAAATGAAACCATGAAAATGTTAAGGATGAAGAGCCTACCTCAATGTTGCAGACGGCTCGCTGAATGGTCTCTCGTAGATCCTGCAATCTAACATCGAACTTGGAGGGTAAAAGAGGGGATTTTTGGAGCTCAATAGTGGAAATGTTAAATGGTGTGGTAAAAAAGAGTTTTTACTCATTTTATTTACTTTTACTATACCATTTTGGGTTTTTATGTTTATTTATCAACTAAACCCTAATCCCTAATGTCATATTGAGTGTACTTCTTGCAGGCGTGATGATTTTGATGATTCAATACAGGGTTACAGACGTGTTTTTCTTTGTTATCGAGTGTTTTTGATTGTTTTTTATGGTTTTTACATAAAACCGCGAGCGTCGTTTTTGTCCATGATTATACTCGTAAATACATGAGAATGTGATCGAGCATAGTTTTATCACTTTTTCGGGCTCAACAAGGTTATACGAAAAAGGAACCCCCCTAGAGTCCTCTTTAATCTTTTTTCAGACTCTCTAAACATGAAAAGATCGTCGAGCGACCTTGCTATTTTTCACGCTCGCTAAAGTATTTGAAGTACGCGTCTGATGAGCGATAATTTATCTCTTTTTCGGTCTCATTTGGACTATTTTATGAAAAAGGAACTGAGAGAGTTCTCTTTTAAGTGTTTTTCCAAACTCTATAATCTTGAAAAACATTCGATTTTTCTATCTCTGGACTCGTTAAACAAACATTGACAGACCCGTGATGGGACCGAACTACTCCTTCTTAGGGTTCGTTAAATATACTCTGAGGGACTCATCCGAAGGATGAGCTTATATCAACAAGCATATGTTATCCTCCTCAAGATTGCATAAAAATAAGGAGGAAATCGCCAGAAATGGTGGGGGAAAAGTTGGGAAAGGGATATGTTTCATCTTCGTATTAATTGGCAGTAAGTGTCGCTCTTGAACATGACACCCCCTATTCATCATTTGAAGATGGTTTGGGAAATCCATTTGTCTCTCATTCGATTTGATTACAAGGTTATTCCCTATGTCATCTTTGAGTCAATGCTTCCAAATCATTGGTCGTGTCATTCATATGTTCAAGAGAAGTCCATCTGAAACCTATATTGATTCGGCCATCTACAGTTATCCATTCTCTCCGTGTCGGCCTTCCCTGTGTCCAGTCCACTTCACGTCATGATATGTTTCACCTTCAAACTCTGTTACTCATTTTGTGTCATTGATGGGGGATACATCAAGGCCCTCCTGTGATGAGTTTTTTTCCATCGACTTCAGCTCATTATTTGGAAACAACACTTAGAAATCATTTAGTACCTTGGAGCTTGCATGCCTCAATGGCAGGTTTCCTCGCTTTTGACAATGTGTTTACATCATTGACCCTTGATTAAAAGATTCCATCAGATGTTCGACTTCAACTCATTTATTCACACTCGATGGATTGTACTATAGTACCTTGGGAGTCATTGAAAACAATGGTGATTTCCCTCGCACTTGTTAACGGTTACATCAATGACCGGTAATCAAGTGGTTTCTGCCATGTTCGACTTCAACACATGTAATCACATGGTTAGATTCGTACTTTGGGCAACGAGATTGAAGACCCTGGATATCATATTTGTGATCCAGGTTGCAATGGAGTATGTATAATTTACGACACCTATATCCACTGTGTATGTTTCGTGGCTATGTCGTCTCAATTTGAAATTTCTCGCATAGATCCACAGTGTATTATGGTGGCTATGCTATATTTTGACAGCATGGATCCACAGTGTATGATTGGTGGCCATGACCCATGTATAAAATGTCATCAGTCTGTGATATGAGTATGGGAATGCCTACCTCAGAATTGGCATACATGATATTATGCAGATGCTTGGTTTTTCACAGGTTTCCGATTAGGTGTGCTCCTGGTTCTCGACACACACATGTAGCTTACAAAGTATATTGGTTGTCACTGGTTCCAACCTCATACTTTGGGGGGCATTCTGTTACCCATGATTTTGGTTATCATGATGATGTATTAATGATGGTGTACTCAAGCTCTTCATAAGAACTTTCTCCTGAGAAAGATTGCTTTCTTCTCTTTCCAGAAATATCATTTTTGAAGGAGGTTCGCAGGCTACTAGTATATTTTCCTGTGATAATGCATGATTCTCGCAGGTTGCCTTAAGCCAGGGTGCAAGACGTTCGCACTGTGTGTAACTGCTAGGGTGTAGACTCTTTATAAAGCAAGGAAAAAGATGAATTCTCGAAGTTTCTAGAAGGGAATCTTCTAGAAGGATGAGATGGAATTTGAGTGGTTATCCTAGTACTAGATTCTCTGATATTTTGGGATCATTCTTATCCAAGTAAATAATTCATTCTCTCCTATATATTGAGGGAATTCTCATGGAAAATGTTAAGCAAACAAGGTTAGGAAAAATTTATTGGAGAATTGGTGAAATATTGTGTGAAGAATTGAAGCTAGAGTAGACTAGGAAACTCCAGCAAGCATATCATAAGGATTTTGATCTTCTTCATGCAAGTGAGAAAGTGTGTGTGTCAAAGCCAAGGGCCATTGAAAGGAATTTTGTGACATCAAGGCTCAGGTTGTAATCTTTACTTTCCATTAATATGATACAGTAATATGTCCCTTTCCCCTAAATCTTTTTCCACTTTATTGTATAATTCCTTGATCATATACATAGATTGACTATTGAATATATTGAGTTGTCTTCACTCCGATTGGTTTGAGTTTTCTTGGTCTTGACTGCACAAGAGCATTGGAGCAAAGCTGGAGCAACAAAGACCATAGGAAGCGATAATAAGGTATGTCATTTGTTCTTTCCTCTTATTTAATTCAATGGTCGAAATCTAGGGAAAGAGTCATGTTCTGTCTTGCTTTGTTCTAGATCCAGGTGGATCTAGGGAGATCGGTTTGTGTCTGCACTTATGGATTTATCCAATAACACTGACGACGACTCTTTGTATATTATGTACATATTTTTCTTTTGTTTGTTTTCCTTTTGATTTTTCTTTTGTGCTTATCAGTTTGTGCTTTTGGAAATACACATACCTGAATGCTGAACTTTTCAGACAAAGAAAACAAAAAATTCCTTCACTGAAATGACTGTTGAAAAATTGTATAAACATCAATTATATGCTTCTGAAATGTACATCTGTGTTAAAAAAAAAGTTATTGTTTGAAAGATGTTAATTGATTTCGATCTCTGAGTAAATCCTGTCATGATCATCTATAATCTTTTTACGCTGTCCCTTTTCCTTAAGGGAATGACTCAGAAGATGTCTCCTTGCCTAAGAAAGTTGGTTTTATAAACAAATCATCTCTGGATCTTAATAAAGGACAGTTCTAAATTTTTTTGATGAGGTCTATGTTAAAATATCATAATTTTCAGCGTCACCTCGCTCGACTATATATCTTTAAAAAATAAAATAAATCAATAAAAGAGCTATGGGAAGTGCTTATAAACCCGTCGGGATGCTGAACAGGTTTGTTGCAAGTGGGTAAATTCATGCATGACACCAAGACAACTTCGTCGGGGTACTGAATAGGCCCGCTGGCAGCGAAGCAATCTCGGGTATATGAAAAATTGCAAATAAGAGACCTCTTAACCTTATTGGCTCTGTCAAACAATATTGGGGATTTTATCTTTACTATCGTGACTCGCTTGTCTTAAGACTGATATCAGTTTTCATCCTTTAAACACTGCTAGAATATTTGGTTAATGATGATGTTTATACGATTTTCTAGTCGTTGTTTTTGAGTTAGAAATTTTCTCATTATCCTAATCTGAATTTGTTCTTTTGGCAGAGATAACTTATTCTACCAGTGTGTCACCATTGTTTGTAGCCAATTCGCATTTTCATACTGTCCTTATAAACTGCCTACACCAGTGTTTTGCAAACTTTGATTTCGTCGCAATATTTCCAATAAAATGACACTATTGTTTTATATGTGTTTGCACACTTACCTTGGTTCTCGTTTTCACGACCGCAAGAGTGAAAACGCTGGTTTTCAGAGTCATATTAAAAACGTCACTAGATTTTTATGATCGCTATTTTTTATACGCTCATCGTGTTTTCCAATTTATTTATCATTACACAATTGACAAGATTCCAAGATAATTATTCTTTTGGCATTCTTATTGGTTAATGAGACTTCGTTTACAAGACTGTGGTGATATTCTTTTGATCGAGTTTGTGAAGCATTAGTGATTTGATTTATATGTTCTTTGATCGGTTCCCTTGACATATTGGTTTCATGAAAACACATTTGTGTTGTGGCAAGACCCTTGGTATAAATCGTTTCATACAACACATAGTTTATATAATCAAACCCTTGGTGTGATTTCGATTTATTGCTTTGGTTTCGAAACTATGGTAAACTATGGCTCGCATGAATTGTTTGGTCCACTTACCATATATCCATTGGTTGATTGAAATGGCATAGCTTTTAACACATATGAATTATTATAAGCATAGCTAAAAGCATTGGAGGTTGTACTATGGGTAATGACTATTCTGCATGGGCCGAAATACCTCCACCACCTTCGCACGATATGTCATTAATGTTTCCTCCCTATCCCTGTTTCACCTTTGTTAGTTTCGGGTAAGCCTATGAGCGTTCTACCCCTGCTTATGCTATGTTCAAACCCTGGCTCATTCACCTCGCTCACCATGTGCTCTTGTCTATGGCACCGGTAGTCCGCATAGAGCCGAATGGTAACCAAGCTTTGTTGTTATTTGATAAATCCCGTAAGGATTTAGAAGACAATGGTTGGTTGGTGTTTATATAGAGGTTTGAGGGTTTTAATTTGTTTGTTGCACAACAATTATCCCTTACCTTTGATGGGTGCAGGGCTAAAGTAGGTAACATATAGCTCAAACTCAATGAAGAATTCATAAGCTCTGCTACAGGACTAGCAGCTACAGGCCAACGATGGTTTAAAAACTCCAAAGTTGACGAAGTGTCATGGCCTTTGCTATTCATATCATGAAAGGTTACATCCTGTGATAAAGGTATGCCTATTTCCACCCTTAAACCCAGGTGGCACGATCTTTTGATAATTGTTAAACAATTTGTGACCTGTGAAGGTCGGTATGGATTGGTTTTTCTTTACCACCTCCGGCTGTTGATGAATTTCATGGGCAATTAGATATTTGTTAATAGTTTGAATATAATTCTTTAGGATTCGAATTGGTTTTAAAATGATTCTGAGTTTTATTTAGACCAACTACAGAATCGCAAGATTCTGCAGCTAGTCTTTAAAATTAGATTTTTATCAATTTTATCAACAAGATATTCTCTAATCTTGTCTATTTTTGTCCTCTTTCAGGTACATTCGAATTTACAATGATATATTGGGCATAATGTGGAAGTTTAGGAGATATCTTGGATTTGGTTTTGTCTTAGGTTGTTAGCTTGACTCATAAACTTGGGATATTTTCCTTGATTTGTGTAAACTATTTTGATAATTCCCACAAGGATGTTTTACCCTGTGGGAGGTATTTAAATACTTATTATTTTTGTAATAATCATCATCCTCGCTTGTGGGAGAACTAGACTATGGATTTATGATACAAACTGAGATGAAAGTTGATGTCTTGTAACAAATTTCGCTTTCAATATATCAAACTTTTGTTTCAAGTTTTATTCGTATCAGTTTGCAGTTGATTATAGACTACTTTAGCTATCGTAATCTATTGCAGGTTGATGTGACTTGATTAATGTGTTATCCATATCTGATCTCTTTCATTATTCTAAAAGTGCAACAATTACTTTATTTCAGTTAATGAATTACAGATTTCTCTTTTTTCGTTAATTGAATCATTTTGTATACATCTTTGCATGCTGATTTATCTAACTGTGAAGATTGGTAAATCATAAGATTGTTGTAATTTTTATGTCTTGTTTGTCCTGTAATTGTATCTGAAGAGCACAGAAGCTTCCCGTTTACGAAAAGATCATGGAGAATCTAGTGCGGGTTTCCTCCCACCAAACAGCTAAATCGACCATCATACACAGGACAAACCTGAAGCGTTACTTCAGGTCAGTGTGTTGTTTGTGATTTGATAGTTGATTTGTTAGTATAGTATAAGTAGTTTAGATAGATATATTAGTTTAGATTCATAGTTAGAGTTATTATTTTAGTTTCTTAGCTTAGATAGTTTTTGTTTTATTTCTTTTTCATAAAATTATAAAATCAAAAAACAATAGTCTCGCTGTCTTAGGACAGATTACAAATGATTTTTTCAGGTTTTCATTAAAATCTGGAATTTCTAAATATTGTACATTTGTAATTAAATTTGTCCCTGTTAGTAATTGAACATTTGATTTTATAGAATTATAGTTGTGTAGTATTAGATAGTAAATTGTATATATAAATAGTTTAGATTTGTTTATTAGTTTGTTTTAATAGTTATTTTAGTTAGATTAGTTGATTTAGAGTAGTTTTCTTTTGTTTTCTTAGGACTTAGATCGGCTAACGGAGCCTCTAAACCCGTCAGGGTGGGTTATCCCAAATGGCTTGGGTTATTTAGACAACCCCGGACTGGATCCACTCTTCTAGTTGACGGACGGTCAATTTCACCCGTCAACAAGATCTCAAGTCAATCTTCGAGAAATAGAGGCACCGCCCAATTGATCAAACAAGTCATCGATCCTGGGTAAGGGGTACTTGTTCTTTATGGTTACTTTATTGAGTTGTCTATAATCTATACACAGTCGGAGGGTATCGTCTTTATTTTTCATAGACAGGACTGGTGCTCCCCATGGAGACATGGTGGGATAGATATAGCCTCTGTCTATCATTTCTTTCAGTTGTAATTTAAGCTCAACTAGCTCAGGTGTGCTCATCCTATAGGGTGTCTTAGACACTGGCACTGCTCCTGGTGCAAGTTCTATTGAGAAGTCGATGTCCCTTCTTGGAGGTAGAACCGATACCTCTTTCGGAAATACATCTTTGTATTCCCTCACTGTGGGGTGGTCTTCAAGGCTTGGTTTTTCACCTTCAATCGTTTTCAACACCTGTATTGCATATAGTGGACATCCTTTTTTGCAATACTTTCTCATTTGAAGAGCTGATATTTGTCTCACCGAGATAGGTTTTTGGATCCCTTGAAGGGTTATTCTCCTTCCTCCTTCACTTACACATTCCAAGGTTTTATAGTAACAGTCTAATTTGGCTTTATGGGTGGCTAGTCAATCCATACCAATCAACAGATCATACAATCCGAGGGGTAATATGTTAAGGGTTTCTTGGGTGGGGAATTCACCCATAATGAGTTGGCAGGCTGGTACGACCTCCACTACCCTTCTTTTGTTGCTAGTGGCTAACTATACCAACCATGGCTTGGTGTGTTTATGTGGCTGTAGTTTACATTTATCAATAGCCTTAAGGGCTATATAACTCAAATTTGAACCAAGGTCAATCAGAATAGACACTAGATGGTTGGTGATCATACCTTCGATTTCCACCACTGAAGCTTGGTGGTCAACTTGGTTATTATACAAGGATGCATAAATTTGTGGCACACTCCTGGCCACGTTATTGATGGTGGTATCTTCTTGAATGTTGTAAATTCTCCGGTTGTTCTGTTATTGGTGCAGGCAGTCCCTCAATACATGTTCTTCTCCACAACCCCAACATTTCAAAGGTTCTCTGTTTGGGTTAACAGTCTTTACTGGGGCAGATCCAGAAAGTTTATTTCCACTCAAGGAGGGAAAGTTCTGTTGGTATACACTTCGGGTTGGGAAGCTCATCCTTGAGTTATTTTTATAGTCCTTAAATCTTGGGGATTTAAACCCCTTTTTCTGGAATCTTGAACTATTCTTCTGCTTCCAGCCTACATGAGGTCCTTTCCGATGCCCAAGTTGTTCATAACAATATCTTTCCTTTCGGATAGTATCTTCTAGGGTCTTTGGTTCGTCAAGTTCAATCCTGTTCTGATAGTCCGTAGGTAGTCCACTGATGAATCATTGCACCTTTTCCTTTTCTACTTTTATGTAGGGTACATACCTCAACAACTCGAGGAATTTGCCGACATATTCCTCTATGGTAAGTTTCCCCAGCTTGAGTTCATAGAATTCTTTTGTCTTTTTGTCAAAGTATTTTTTTGACATATATTTCTTCCTGAAGTATTTCTCAAACCATTCCCAAGACGGGTCTTCTTCATGAATCCCTTTTACATTCTTAAGGTCTTCCCACCAAATGGAATCCTTTCCATTCAAGTTGAAGGTGGCTACCTGGGCCTTCAAGTTTTTTGAGAAGTCATTGACTCTGAAATACTTCTTTAGTCCAAGCAGCCAGGCCTTCGCTTCCTATCCCTTCTTTATTTCACCATCGAAGGTGGGTGGTTTGGCCTTCTTGAACTCTTCGAGATTATGACTCTTGGAAATTTTTCACCTCTTTTGTTTTCTTCGGGAATGAGAACCCGTTCTACTACTAGAAGATCCCTCTGAGTTGCCAACTTCCTTTCCAGAAGAATCATCCGACGCTTGTCCCTTATCTCTGGGGTGAACCTTTCTCGAGGTGCTCCTTTCAATGTGGCCACTGACATGACCATGTTTCTGTATCTCAGGTTCATGTTTCAATTGTCTTTGTATGTCGGATAAGCTCTGTAGTAAAACTGCATTAATTTTTGTTTTCTTCTCTTGCTCTTTTATGATCCTCTCGTTGTCAGCCTTGCAGCTCTGTAATTCTACCATGAGGCTCCTCACAGTCTCAGGTAGATCTAGAGGGGTCCCTAATACCCTCCTTTCGTTAGACTCTTCATCTCTATTCTGGGATCCCTTCTATACATCTATAATTTGTAGCGATTGATCTTCCACTTGTGTGCAAAAGAAAAATGTTGGTTGTTAGTCAATATTTATATTCATTTATAACCAGTACATAATTCATATTTTTCACATGCACACACACAATAGGAGTTTTCATTCTTAACTTCGACTTTTAATTGAGGGGGAGGTCAAGATAAAGAGTTACTCCTTTTAACAGTACTCCAAATGGAGTCTCTACGCAATCTGTTCATGAGCCCAAGCAGGCCGAGTGTTGTAACCATGCTCTGATACCAATTTGTAACACACCCACTATGGGAACTAAGATTTTTCTCCTTTTTTCTTTCTCCTTCATTATCGAGGGGCAGAGTTTCTGAATTCCTACAAGGTTCTAGTGTAGGCTAGGTCTCCCAATCGGGACCTTCACCAAACCAATTCACTGGTTCTTTCATTGAAAATACGTCATGTACAATTCACGCACCAAGTGTAGGATTCACTTCCATGTGTCCATCAGTTGTGACCCCGGGCTAAGCCAAGAGGTGCCTTTCACATTTCAAGACTTTGGAAGCCATGAGTTCGAAATGCAAGGGAGTCGAGTTCTTCAACTCTTCAAACGCTGAAACCCGAAATCCTATTCACACCAAGCCGCTTCAGGATTTCACCTACTGGGACTTCGCGTACTGGGATTTTGTGATATGCGAGGACAAGAGGTCTCGCACTTGAGTTTCTAGGAGACAAAACTTTGAAACGCCGATATATATATATATATATATATATATATATATATATATATATAATGCTAAGTTCAATTCGGGGTCTCGCAAGTCGAGATTTCATGACATGCGAAGACAAGAGGTCTCGCACTTGAGTTTCCGGGAGCCAAAACTCTAAAACGCTGATATATATATATATCTATATATATATACAATGCTAAGTTCATTTCAGGGTTTTGCAAGTCAGGATTTCGTGACATGCGAAGATAGGAGGTCTCACACTTGAATTTCCGGGAGCTGAAACTCCGAAATGACGATATATATATATATACATCGCTAAATTCATTTCGGGGTTTCGCAAGTCGGGATTTCACGACATGCGAAGACAGGAGGTCTCTCACATGATTTTTCGGGAACCGAAGCTCCGAAACACTGATATATATATATATATATATA
>JZKD02S1674265.1:303768-336692 GCA_000966675.3 Picea glauca
CACTTGAGTTTCCAGGAGCTGAAACTCCGAAACGCCGATATATATATATACAATGATAAGTTCATTTTCAGGGTTTTACAAGTCGGGATTTCATGATATGCGAGGACAAGAGGTCTCGCACTTGAGTTTCCGGAAGTGAAAACTCCGAAACGCCGATATATATATATATATATATATACACACACACACACACACAACGCTAAGTTCATTTCGGGGTTTCGCAAGTCAGGATTTCACATCTGGCGAATACAAGGAAACTGACCCTTAGGATTCCCAGGTGCCGAAACTTCTAAACATAAAACATCTATTCACGCTCTATCATTTTAAGGTTTCTCACATCGGGATTTTTCATCTAGCGAATACAAGGAAACGGACCCTTCGGATTCCTGGGTGCCGAAACACTGAAACCTCAGACATCTATTCACGCTCTATCATTTCAGGGTTTCTCACATCGAGATTTCACATCTGGCGAATACAAGGAAACTGACCTTAGGTTTCCCGGGTGCCAAAACGCCGAAACATCAAACATATATTCACTCTCTATCATTTTGGGGTTGCTCACATCGGGATTTTTCATCTGGCGAATACAAGGAAACTGACCCTTAGGATTCTCGCGTGCCGAAATGTCGAAACATCAAACATCTATTCACACTCTATCATTTCGAGGTTTCTCACATCAAGATTTCTCATCTGGAAAAGTTGTTTCCGCGACACGTGGGAGGGAGGACCATCGAGGCCTTCGATGATAAATTTTTTGACTGGTGGTGTCGACAGATTCTGGCTATAGAGGACTACCCCTATGTCGGGATCAACTTTTCTAGAGATCCTAACATGCCTGTACCTCCTAGAGCGGAGCGAGGAGAGATAGGTATGTTTGTTTTTCAAAGTTATTTAGTTTTTTACTATGAGAGAGTATTGAGATGGGTGGAGAATAACCTCACCACGCTCACTCGTACAGTCCCTGTAGCGGAGATCGAGGATCTCCCACAGTCGATGCAACCTCATGTAGTTGGGGTACCATGGACCTGGTTCCAACTCTTCTGGAATTTGGAAAACTCCATTGTTCATTATAGTAAGGCCAATAGGACCCACCCTTAGATAGGCTAGACTACTCACGTGTCGGGGTCACCTTTTTTTATATTTTTGAGGGCATAAGCCCCGTGACTCTTACTGGGCATATTTTTGAGGCACTTGCGCCCACCCATGTACTCTGATATTTTTGATATACATGCATATTTACATATTTTTACATCTTATGGATTACATCTATTTTACAAATGTATTTACATGTGCAGATGTGTGATTTTCCTTAGATGTGTGAAATATGCTAATTTAATACATGATTAGCTAGAGTATCTGTGACTTTATTCAATCTCCTAGGAACATGGATATATGTAATGTAATCAAATATTTGTTCTAAGAGACATACCCTAAGGAACCGTCGGTGTAGAGTAGGATCGTAAACGTGATAAACCCCATTTAACTGGGACACAGCCAGCTGAGCATCTAAGTAGACCCAGCGGTGAGAGATACCATTGGACAAACCATCACAATAAAACTCTAAGTCTACATTGTATTCAGCGACATTTTTTATGGAATCACCTAAACATATACCTCCTAAAGATAACAACTCGCCCTGAGGTGTGAAAAACACCCAAGCTGTGGAAGCAAGTCTCCGAGTGTGCTTGCTAGCATCATTTGCGAACACAATGAAAACCCCTGATTCACTTGACATCTACCATAGTGAAAAAGATGACATTAAAAACGACACGTCCATAAAACCAAACGACAAAACGCTAAGAAGAAAATGTATAAGAACTATACATATGTACAAGAATTCACCCAAGGTGACCCACCTACGAGTAATACTTCTTGAGGTAGAGCCCATTTCTAGGCTTCGCCAATGCATTTCCCTCAAAGTCCACTAGACGATAAGCACCCTTATTTAGAACCTCTTTCACAATGAAAGGTACGAACCACATGGTTTTGAACTTTCTTTCCCCCAGGGGATCCCTATCTTGGTCATAGACTAGGACAAGGTCGCCTTTAGAGAAAATATGAGGACGAATAGATTGACATACTGACACTTGATTTTTTGTTTGTGAGCCTCGTTAGCCAAGGCTGCATCACGATGATGCTCATCGAGCTACTCAAGATATAAAAAACACTCTTCAAGCGGTGAAGCGTCTGGCAATAACTGTACTGCCAAATTTAGAGATGGGATCTGGCACTCTATAGGCAAGACTGCTTCCAGCCTATAAACGATTCGAAAAGGTGAGAAACTGGTTGTAGTCTTAACAGACGTTTGGTAGGCCCATAACACAGAATACAACATCAAATGCCAATTTGACTTGGCCGAATTGATCGTTCACTGTAGAATAGTCTTAAGGGACTTATTCACAGCTTCCACCTAACCATTTTCTTGTGGGTAGTAGGGTGATGAATGTTCTTTCCTCAACCCAAAATTTGACGTTAACTCGAACATCATTTTATTCTAAAAGTGATTTCCATGGTTAGTGACAATCTCTCTCGGGAGCTGAACCTTGCTATTATCTGGTTAAACAAAAATAGAGTTGTTGTCTCGTCATCATCTTTAAACGTTGGCATAGCCTCGACCCACTTCATAAAGTAGTCTACTTCTATGATGATATAACGGTGACCCCTTGCTAAAGGGGCGTTGCATGTAGCGTAATCAATCCCTGACTTGGTGAAGGGACCAACTGCGATGACAGGAAGCATGGGAGAGGGGTGTGCCCTCATCTTCCGAGATAACACCTAACACGAGTGGCATTTCTTGACTGATTCAACACAATATTCGATTAGTGTTGGCCAAAATTAACCGGCTCATAGAATCTTTTGGGTTGCTGCCAACCCAGAAAAATGACCGCCACATGCTCCCGTGTGGCAATCGTTAATCACAATTTCCGCTTCTTCATGAGTGAGACATCGGTGAAGGACACAATCTACACCTTGACGATACAAAGTGTAATCAAGTATGAGATATTTCTTGGCCTAATGGCATATACGGCGATGCTCATCATGAGAAGCAGAGGTGGGGCACTTCAAATTATGGAGATAGACTAGTATATCTCCATACCAGGGGTCCGAAGACGTGATAAAAAACATGTCTCCTTTGATAGGTGACTCCTTGGGTATAACATCACTTGATTCGATTGAAAGTTTTGAGATGATTTCCACAAGACCAATGAATTTTGCATTTTTCCGAAAAAAAATCAAACTCGAATTATTGGAGGATAACTATCCATCTACTGATTTTTCCATCGATTACAAGTCGTGTCAACACATATTGAAACAGATTCACAACAGAAATGACAGTGGTATTGCAAAACAAGATGTAACGATGGAACCGCTAGATAGCATGAACTATTGCCAATGCAAGTTTTTCAATGTGGGAATAATTGAGTTCCGGTCCAACCAGGCGTCGGCTCAGGTAATAAATCACGTATTCCGAGAGAAAATCATCCTCATGAACCAATACCATGTCAATGGTTGACTCTGCACTGTCCAAGTAAAGTAAGAAATATTTATTATAATTGGGTGGCTGAAGCAGAGGGGAAAACGTGAGGGCGTGTTTCAATGCTTCGAAAGAGTGTGGAGCGGCTTTGTACCAATGAAAAGGAACTTCCTTCTTTAGTAAATGCATGAAACCCTTTCTGATATTGACATAATTTTCTATGAAACCTCGTAAAAAGTACTTTTTTCCCTGTAAACTCTGAAACTGAGGGATTGTGCATGGGGGAGGAAACTGAACTATCACCTCAACCTTTAGAGAATCGACCATGATCCCTATTGTTGAAACTATGAAACCTAGCAGATGACCTGACGTTATGAAAAAAATGAATTTGTTTGGATTCAAGCAAATCTGCTAGTAGCAACATCGCTCAAAGATAAGTAGGAGTTGTGTTGCATGATTAGCTCTCTTACGAGATCATGATGTTAAATCATCAAGATAAGCCTCAACTACTTGTTTCAGATCATTGAAAGGAAAAGACATGGCCCGCTTAAAAGTAGCCCCAACATTTTTTAGACCAAAAGGCATCTTCTGATAAGAGAAAGTACCCCACAGACAAATGAAAGAAATTTTGTGTTGGTCTTTAGGTTTGATCTGTATCTGATTGTATCCCGAAAAACCATACATAAAAGAAAAGGCCTCACAACCTACGCATTCATCGACTATCTGGTCAATAAACAACATGGGGAAATTATCCTTTGTACAGTCCTTGTTCAAATCATGGAATTCTGTACATACGTGAATCGTACCCTTATTTTTGTTGACTAGCATGGGATTTGACACCCATTGAGTCAATTGAACGGGGTAGATTAAACCAGATTTGAGTAGTTTCTCTACTTCAGCCTTAATAGTTGTTGCTTTCCTAGGATTAACTAGAAGAAGCTTCTTCTATATCAGCTTGTCAATAGGATATGTCGTGATTTCATGTTCAACGATTCTTGGATCTATGCCTGGCATTTCCTCGTAAGACCAGGAAAACACATCACGGAATTATTTAAATAAATCCATGTATATTCAAATATGCTCGGGGGAGAAATCCACTCCGACGAAGATATTCTCCATGACGCCAAGGGTTCTAGAGATATCAATAGGTATCGTTTTAGTGATGGTTTCCATATTTCCTTCATTGTAAACAACATGTGTAGCCAAAGGATGGATAGGACAAGACCTATCTCCAGTTATAGTTAGAGTGAATTCTCCTGCATCAATTCTTATTAACTCTTGGAGAAAATAATATATGTGATGGAGATCATCCCAGGGTCTATCTAGACTAGTCATTGCCTCAATAATCACCTCGTCTGAGGGAAATACCAAGTCTAAAGAATCACTATCGGCGAGGGAACCTTGAGCCCAAATAGGCTCGAGAACCAGATCTAACTCTTGTGCGGGAGTCGAATCAGGGTCGGCAGAAGCTTGCTGGACTATAGAGTACGCAACTTCTACTGTGGACAAAGGCATGGCCATGCCATGGTGTCCTGTCCCTTCCATTATATATGATGGGGAAGGAAGAGTGCACAGATAGTTAATGTAATTCGTGCAAAATGACGAGATTTGAAATATTTCATCCTTAGGTTGGTCGGGGACAATCGATATGTAATGGACATTGTCGGTCGGAGGTGGGTAATCAAAAGTACCCATCAAAGGTGGGAACAAAACAACCCCTACGTTGATGATGTCAGGCTGAGGGTTATCAATCATTGGGACCGTGGATACCCCCAATGAAGGGTCAAGATGGGAGAAGGATAACTGATCAATGGACACGATCCAACCCTCCTGTGGAAACAACAAGACCCAAAAAACTGTCGCGACCACTACTTGCATAGAATAGGTCCAACTCCTTCCTAACAAGAGATTGTAGTCGAGAGATGGATCAACCACTTCAACCTCGACGCACATGGTCTTCCCCCCTAACTGCATGGGGAAAGAGAGTATGATTCCATGTGGTTAGAATGAATGACCATCGAAAGAGGTAAAAAGAGTAGGTGAAGGAGACAAAATGAGTTGGCCAATGGCCTTCCAACACACCAAAGAAATCACGCATGTCGAGGCTCCTTCATAAACCACCATACAGAAAATGTTCCAGGTAAACATTTTCGTGGTGTAGGCCACTACTATCTAAAATGCCATGTGGTAAGGAATACAAGGTTTTAATTTGGTCGTATCAAGCATGATCGTTCTTGGATTACAAGTCTCAACATATCCTAAGGTAGCTAACAAAGCCTTTCTTTGGGAAGGGATTCTCTGGAGGATTTCCAAAGATGACATTGCACAAGGGGTTTGAAACAAATCCTCCACCACAGAGTAGTTTTGGGCAGCCCTTGCATTTGGGTTGTGGGAATATTTCTTGAACGCACCTTTTGGGATGTGTGTCATTGTTTCGCCCAATGTATTCTCAATCATGAGAGGAAAATATGGGTTTTCGACTTCTTTACCCTTCTCAAAGGTTTTTGGCATTCGTAAGTCTTGTGTCCTAGTTGTTATGTCAATGCTACCTTTCATCATGTACACATTCACAGACGAAGGATTATTTGAAGACAGAGGGGGTCTCTGACTGGCCCCTTCTGTGCTCGAAGAGGCTTGAGTTAAATTTTTCCCATGTGGAATGGTTTGGTTAACACGGCAAGTTGTTGTTGTGCCAATAACTTCTGGGCCTCTGAAAACCGAGGGAACTGGTGAGTCAGATGGTCTTCTGTGCAAATATTACACAAATACTTCAACTTCTTCTTTTTTGTGTTTCCCCGACCAACATTATTGGCAGGTTTCTTTTCCCCCTTACCCTTCTTTCATTGTTTCTTCTTTCTATCAGGCTACTGGGTGGCCTTCGGGTTTGTTGATTGCACACTGTGTACATTCGACGTTTGAGTAGGGGGAGCAACCAAACTAGTGGTATGGTTGGTCGTTTTCTATTGTATTGATAGTTATTGCAATTGATTCGACAGCTGATCAACGGGGTTCGTTTTCACTGAACGAACAATACCATAGACATGTGGTCCAAATCTCTATATGGTCTTGTCAAGTATCAACCGTGGTGCATCTGAAAAAAATTCGTAAAGTAAACCAGACTGAGAGTAAATCAGCTCTAGCTATTGAGATCTCATTATCACTTCTTCTTCTTAAAAGACCCCCAAGGTTGTGATGTCTTTGAATAACTGGGGTACCAAAGACTTAAGGAACCACTCAAGAAGGAATGTTGGTGGGATTGGTACTTTTATTAAACTCTTCTAGCGTCTCCATTCTCAGATGTGATATGAGAAATGGTCCACTTTTGTCTGCTCAAAGTTAGCCAACAATTTGGTGTCGGCGTCGTATCTCACAGGTAATTGGAAGTGGTTTAAGAAAGCCATTTCCAATTTGTCGAAGGAAGAGTATATTGAGCGGTCAAGCTCAATGTACGATTTTGCAACACTCCCGATGAGAGTGCGTTCAAACAAACACAACTGGATGGATTCGTCTCTCAATGAGTTGGACGAGCACCATAAATGGAAGGTAGTCTCATGATCACATGGATATTCGATAGGCTTAACCTCAAACTTTGGAGTGTCTGAAGGCAACTTGGTCGACATAGGAGGCCAATGTGGATCGTTCCATATGGAGTTGTTTAATAACCTTGTCAAGTCTGGAAAGTGCATAGTTTCCACAAACAGTAATTTGGGTTGTTGATTATAACTAGGGAAAAAGGATCCTAGAGTTTGGTTGGCACCAGGTTTCCAAGAAAATTTAGGTTCCTAGCCAGGGTTCTAGTAATAACCATGGTCACGACTATCGTACAGATTTTTCTCTTGTTGAGACGTCATCAGCTGACTCTCATAATAGGAAGTAAAGGGTTGCGCTTGTGTCACATTCCAAAGATTTTGGGAAGGGTTCCCCCCTGCCGATATGATAGCCATAGGTGTTGAGCTTTGCCTAGGGTTCCATTGGCTATGGAAGGGGTTTCCTCCGGTCGGAATCCCTGACAAGGGAACTTATCCATGCCATGTATTCAAAATTCCTTGTGAGGAAGGAATTCCTAATTTTTCCCCCTATGCAAGAATAGTACCCTGCATAGTATTTTTTTGTCCATAACCAGGGTTTCCCTCGGTCGCGATGACAACTGACAAGAATGCATTGTTACCAAATGCGTTGAACAAAGAGAATGGTGTTAAACCTACCTGCATTATATAATAAGTATGTCCTTGACTACCTGCTCCAAATTAACTATAGTTTACGTTTGGCCCCGCGGAGTGCTGGTGAGCACCACCAAGCGAAGCAGACGAAGGAGGTATATGACCCCCTCCATAAGGGAAATCATTATAGGGAGATGAAGTGACCCCATTATTCCTTGGAGAGGAGCATTAGAGATCCCTTCCCCTAGACCTAAAGTCTATAGATTGGAGTAGGAAAGGATAGAGTTTGTATCGAATCCAGGCATCCCGTATGAGAACGGAGGGCCTTTCACACTCTGGGTCTAGTCTTCTCCTTAGCAGTCGCAGGGGTGGTTCCAAATTAACTAGTGGCATGCCAAGAAGACTTCGCAACTAAAGAAGCTCCCGATCCTCCACAGTGTGATAATATCAATGACACACTAGGGCTTTCTATTAACATTTTAAAAACGAACACACATTGGAAAAATCTCCTATGAGATATGAAAGCAGATCACTAGCTAGTTGGAAGAACAGTTACACCATCCAACACTAGAGAAACTTATCGATGCAAGTGAAACTCGAATACGGAAGAACCCTCTAGGTATACTCTGCAAAGCATGGCCCGATGTCTTCCCTAGGTACTGCGGTATACCCCCGCAATCATTTGTGTAAATCACTAAGATAAATGCAACTAGGTTGCCAGTGCACGAACAATCACCAGGCGGGTATGGTCGACAGTCGGGTGGAACACAATGAGTAGGGTATAAAGCTCGAAACCTGTCAAGGGTATCGAAAGCAAGTGTTTTGGAAGAAGACTAAGGACCTTGAACGGATTTGAGACCCATGAAGCTCCGTGGAAAATGCAATCAACGAAATCAAAAGATAAGCCCTCTACATGTGTTCCCCACAACGCTTGGTCCAGCTTTGGAGGGGTTATCTCCGCTACCTTTCCACACGTGACCTCGTGTTTAGCCCTTGTGTTAGAGGGGGGTCCCAGATAAATTTCACGATTACTGGACTTTCAAGCACTCCCTAGCTCAGACTATTATGTTTGTTTTTGTAGCCTTCAAGAGTTTCCTTTCCAATCCTAAATCAAGGCTCTAGCGTAGACTGCATTGATGGACCCTACAAACAAAAAGTGTAATAAATTTTCATTAAACATTAATTTTAGTGGTTGTATTAAGTAAAAATTAATGGAAGCGAAACCAGTGATTTTCTTTAAGAGATGAAAGAGAAGAGCATAAGATGAAATTGAAAACAAACTACTCCTTCTTCACAAATAAAGATTTGCCAAATTAAAACTCTTTCACCAAAATTTTCGTAACTACTTTTCTCAGATATTTGAAAAGAAAAACTTAAAACAAGATTTTTCTCAACTACGAGGTACTTAATGTCCTAAGAATTCAAGTAAAGAGCTTAAGAAAACTTTCTTTTTCCTTGGTAAATAAAGAAACTAACCTAAACTACTTTACCAAACAAAGAAATGAAACATTTTTTTTTTTATTGTTTTATGCTTCAAAACAAGAAATTTGAAAATGATTTATTTTCTTTTCTTCTAAAGAAAAAAATTTAAAAATGACGACAAGTCATGACAAATAAATGACTTATGGCACAATCGCAGATTGCACAGAGTCAATGAAAATACCAAACAGGCAGATCAAAGGAGACTCACAAACTTGTCTGAAAACCCTATTAAGGAAAACAAAAGAAATATTTTGATGGAAAGGAAGCTATGCTAAGGTAAAACCTAGGCTACAGAATGTTATAACAAAGACCAGGGCTAGATCAAGAAAACCCCTGAGAAGTGTGACTTTTGACAGGGAAGAGGATGACTGCCTCTCCAAAAAAATTCTCAAAACTGACACGCTACTGACACTTCAGCAAATTGCGTATGTACGTGGGATGCCCAAAGGCAAGGAATGTATGCACATGTGCAGGCCCACTATAGGTCGTGTACACCTCTGCAGCTTCTCAAAAAAGTGAAAACCAACATTCAAGAAATAGGCAGGGAGTACTGGTATGGAAGACCAGAATCCCTTAAAGATACCTAAGCTTATAGAAACTCAAAAGCAATGAGTAAACTGATTCAAAAACACCCAAATAAATATCCCCAAAGACCCTAGAGGCTTCCCTCGTACGGTCGCCAATTTTGATATAGCAAGAAAGTCCCTCTACAGACTACACCAGGGTTCTAAAGTGCAGGCACAACTAACCATCTAAAGTCTCCTATTTTTTATGAATTATCCCGACATTACCCCACAATCATACATAAAAGACAAAGTATAGGTATTTGGTAGGTATACCTTAAACTCCACGTCCGGTGTCGATCCCTTTGCGCTTGGTTGTTTCCCGAATGCAAGTCTCCTCCCAAGGTTGACCTACATTCACCAAAATAAAAAAAAGAAACTAAAATCATGAATTCTACATATAGATTAGTGCGTTAGACATCATAATCAATAAATGTAAACAAATCATAAATATTTAAGACATCATTTGGCGGGATGGAAAAAGTACTTCTTTATATTAATCTCACAAAATTCGTTTACAATATGAGACTGACACTGCTCCTCGAAATCGATCCTGGGCTCCTCTTCACCATGCACCAACTGCTTCCACGTTTTCTTCTCCTCTTTAGTTCTCTCTAAGGAAGTGGCAAGGGTTTGAAAAGGAGGAAGAACGAATTCTGGCTCAAACTCACAATGTGGTTGCAAAATATTGGGGCAAAGGGGGAATATTGAAATGGGTAGAGTTTCTATGCTCTCGTTCTTCTCCTTGGAATGGGGCCCCAAAATCTTATTTTATAGTCCAAAAGAGATAGTAACGATTGGGGTGATTGGCTATGGGCAGTCAAATGATTAAGTAACGACACGAAAACCTGTATCCCTTTTCAATTTTATTTTTTCGCAATTTTTTGTGAGTGTACGGAGGCTTTAGTGGTGTAGAAAGCATGTGTATGTGGGCAGTAGTGGTGTAGGCCACATACACCTTCAAAACAATGGTTTTTAGAAGAGTTTTTCAGTGATGAATTTGTCAAAGATAGAAAGTAAGATGGTTTGATGCTTGGTATGCATGTCTGGTGCAATTTAGGGTTATAACACTAGTGGTCCCATGATGGGAGGAGGAGGTTCCATCAATGGTGGTTGATGTGGTGAGGGAGGGTAGTATGGGTTTCCCCCATATGGTGGTTGGTATGGATTGGCCCCAAACGTAGGTACTAGTTGTGCATGGGGGTTAGGGATGATTTTAAGGATGGGAATTTATTTTAAAAAGTAGAAACCTTGGCGAATATTACTAATCCTTCATATGACAACTATAAATGTTTAACGATATTTTTGTAAAAATATTCAAATTTCTAAGGATTTTATATAATTTGTATAAATTTTGGCTATTTTTAAGGTAAAATAATTTTATCCTATAGAATTTGGGCGAATCATTTTTAGAATAGTGAATCGTTTTTGGGAAAAAAACCATGGAAAGTTAGCCATGAGCGAAATTTAGCCCCTAAAATCATCCCTGATGGGGGTGTGTATGGGCCATGGAACCAATTAACCCATCAACAATGTGCGATGTTTCAAGTGTTTCTTGACCAAATGGTAGAGGGTGAGGAGCATCAAGTAACACCATATAAATATACCCTTATTGAGAGAAAATTAAGTCAAATTGTTGGGCCCTAGTGATAGCCTCATATTTAGTTTGAGGTAAAGCAATGGAAACATATTTAGAGAGGACGGGGACTACTTATTTGAGGAACTAGTCTAGTCATTGTTGCAGAGTGGTATATGCATTGCAAATCCTTCTTATACTTCGCCATTCATGAATATGATCGGTGATATGAATGGTCGAAGTTTGTTTGAATTCAGATAGAATTTCCAAACTGGTGTCATGGAGTACTAGGAGTTGGAAGAAGGATAAAAGGGCCTTTGCCAACAACTCAAAGGTTGAGTGGGACCCAAATTTTTCATCCACATACCATTTGGTGGAGGGACTAGTGAGTGTTCTTTGGAACAGTCATAGGTAAAAAAAATCTTCCATAATGTTATTGTAAGAACACCACAAGTGAAAATACATGATCTAATTAGTTGGTTCTTCTCTAGGTTTTCATTCAAATTTGGGAATATTGAAAGGAAACTTGGTGGGAATATTCGTCCAAATGGGATCATGTCATATGGGGCATTCGTCAATTTGGTCAAGTATGGAATGGATGGGGGAGTACCATCCATGGTATGATGTTGTTGAGAAGATGTTCCTTATGAGGATGTGATGTAAACCCCCACCCACACCCTGGGGTCTACGCGACCTCCTATTCTAGGATTGTTTGACTTCAAGAGATGGATCAACTCGCAAGATCCTTCTGAGCCCTCAAATCCAACTACATAGGTCCAAAGTACTTCTTCCTGAATGAAAAATATACTTTTCAGGGGTCCCTAGGAACTAGCAAGTTCTACTAGGGACCATGGGACAAAAAAAAGTGGGCTAAATCTCCAATATCTAAAGAATTTGGGACTTCGGAGCTCCCATCTTTGGGATTCTCAATAGAGAAATATTGTTTTCCTTTCATACGTCGACTGAGAACAAAGATCAATGGTCCACATGACCCATTGAAATCCATGATGGGGAATGAATTTGGGGCTTCGAGCTTCGACAGTCCTATCCATTCCAATTTGCTAGTCTTCTCGAACGCCAAAGTGTCAGAGTTCCTCTCCTTCCTCCACGTTTTCTCCTTCAGATCAAAAATTGATATAATTCAGATCTTTGGGGATTGGACACTCCTCATCTCTACTCTCCTAGATTGCTAGTCTTCCAGAGTTGATGATCCGCTAACACGCATCCATGGATATCAATGCTCTTTAATATTTGTGGACTTCAGAACTTTGGGGGTTTCGACTCCTACACACTCCATGAATTAAATTTATCAAACCCGCGAAGTCTGAAGGACTTCTGGTGGTAACTCCCATGCTAATTCCCTCAATATAATGGCTAGGAAAGGCTTGGTTTCTCCATGAGTTGACCTCATCTTTTCTTCCTCCAAACTAATAAAATGTTTCCTTTTTCAAAGGATCTTGGTCACTATCCTTTTTGACCTTGACTAGGCAAGGAAATTTCAACCTTTGTCACCTTCCTTTGCACTACTATGAAAACTTTACAACTTTAGACTTAGAAAGTTTTTTAAGTCACTCCTATGCACCTCTGGTGCCTGTTTTCCTTGAGAATTTAGAGTTTCCTGAAAACTTTTTACACACCCCTTGCACTCTCCAGAATTAGACTCTTCAACACTCTAACTGAGTGCAAGCCCAATGCACACCTTGCACGGCTTTGTTCTCAAACTTTTCCCTCCACTAAGCGATTGTGCACTCCTTTCACTTCCTCTACAAAGTTTCACGCTACCTCTTGTAAGATTATGATTAAGAATCGACTCAATATTCACACACCTTGCGGGCACTATGCTCTCCTTACAACAGATCTCTCAAAAGAGAAACAATTTAAAGTTAAAGAAACATTAAAATTTTCTTTTTCTAACTAATAAATGCATACATATGAGCATAATAAACCATAGAAAGAAAATAACATAACTTTCAATCAATGAACTCAGAAATAAGTAACACCATGCATTTGGAATCAAAACTTTATACTTATATCCATTCAACAAAGTATGTACATGGACTCATACGATTCTTGACAACAAATCAACAACAACAACAAGAAGATTCAACAACAAATAACAACCCTTAGCAGGAAATGATAATAACCTTAGTAGCCTCATTTTGGAATATGATACATATATTAATACATGGAGTGGATTCTTGAGTCTTCCCTCCAGAATACCTTAGTTCTATCATATAGTAATTAAAACAACCATCTACTAAGACTTATTGTAATAACCCTAGGCTAAACTGGTGCAGACCCACTTGGCCCTCAAGTCGAGGATCTGCTTACAGGATCGTTCTTTGTTTCCCTTTGAGCCAGATCAGCTCTTTCAATTCCCTACTTGAATCTCCTTTATTTTGATCCACAGGTCCTTTTGGAAGCTTCCCTGGCATAAACGACACTAGGTGTAAGCTCCCCCTTCTCCACGTGACCACCAGCTATGACTAAGGCCTAAACTGAAAGGCGCTTTTCACAACTCACCACTCACGAGTTCGTGATTCGAGACTCTCAACTCTTCCTTCCCAAACTCACGATACCCAAAATGACGATATGGGTATAGCTCCCTGTTGTCAACGCCCTCTGCGTGTGACCACCGGATAGGCTTCCCACTAGTGCTTCTCGCCTTTCACCACTTCACAAGTTAAAAGGTTGGACTTCCGTCCCCTTATCTTATGAACCCCCGAGACACAAAAAGTCAATGGGGTTTTGACTCTCTTCAATGAACAACACATGTTCGTCTGTCTATTCCACGGGCCCACCTTGCGATTCTACCACGTTTTCCTTGTGCTCCACTTCACACTTCGCCACTTCGCTCCCCAAAGTGTTGTCTCCTTTTTATCACGACACCTAAAGTGCCAAGATCCCAAACTCCTCAATAATCCTTATCGCAACTCGCGACCTCGTGTATTCTCCTTATAATCTCTCAACTCTTCAACTGTCGATACCCGAACCTCCGATGTGCCTAATGCACTGAACTGTCGAATTTTGACATGTCGTCCACGCAGTCCCACAATGGAACTTCTCACCCTTTCGGGACTTCGCCTTTCACAACCTATAGTACAAAACCTTTGGGCTCTCACCTCGCGAACCTCCAAGTTCACGAGATCTCTAGATCTCTGCCACCTGTCCTCCCCGGATGGACGACTCTAATCCACTCTCCACTCGCTACTCACATTTCGTGACTTCGCGAACCTTGATGCAAAACCTTCAACCCTTCAACTCACGAAACCTCAAAATGAGATTTTTTGAGCGATCCAACGGCCCTGGCTGACTTGGATCCTACGGGCCTGATTTCTTCTAAGCTTACTCTTGAGGAAAGCTCGTCATAACGTACCTACTTCTCTACAAGATTTGATGGCTCTTGTGAGTCATGACTTCACGAATTCTTCTCAAAGAATTTCGACCGTCCATTTCTTCCTGGACAATTCCTACGAATTTAACCAAGTATTTCTCTGCGGAACTTACCCACCGGCAACGCAAACTTGCTACGCCTCCTTTCAATGCCTCAAGGCACCAACATTCTGTTATTTTATTCGACAACTACGAAGACCCTATCCCTCCTGAGCTTTCTCGAACTCCGATTCTTAAAGAAGACTCCCACACGCACTCCTTGTGGAAAATCCTTCAATTACTTCAAAGAATTGAAGTCCTTCGACTCTGTGCACTCCCTGCAGTAGTAGTCCTTCAACAATTTCCCAGGTTAGCAAACTCTAAGACTTTACTCAGCCTGTGCACACCTTGCAGGGCTCCTGTGCCCAACTTGCACTTCTGCAAGAATGAGAACAATTTTTATCCCTCCTGAGCTTTCAGAGATGAACTCTGGCTTCTGTCAATGCACTCCTTGCAGACAAACTTCACTGCACTCCTTGTAGGAATTTTACTCACTCAGGCAAAGAAACAATTGAAACTCAGTCCTTACTCTCCCTCCCAGATTTCAAACATTTAACAAGAAATGATACACACATGGCATAAATAGAAAATGCATGATAGAAGGAGTAAAACATTCATGAGCATAACATTCAACAATGCATACACAGAGAATATATAAGAACCATGAGTATGAATCAAGGCTTTTTGTATTAATCTAGAACTTTTGTACATGGAATTCTTCTACAAAACTCTCTGCTTCTTCTCTTCTCTGCTCTATATTGACAATCATGTTACAACTATACAATGAGGGTGTCTATATCTCGTTTCCCTCTTGCACTCTAAAACTGTCTAATCTAGATTTAAATTATATATACCTACATTCATTACACATAAAGGCTCATATCTACTATGGATGAGAGCAGATCGCTCAAGGTCCTTTTACAATAATACAAGCATGCCTCCACTTAATGACTTCATTAATATTTCAAAACATTTTCAAAAAATGTTCTCGGTGATTTTCCATCTATCTCTTATCTTCGTGTTGTCTCATTGTTGGCTATGCTTGCATGCCCTTGTGATGCTCCTGCATCATACTCCCTCGCTTAAAAAATTTCATGGGCTCCTGTCCATGAGATCGTGCACGGTCTGTCCATGCTTTTGGATTTCTGCTTCTCCCATTTGGCATCTTCAACTGGATGGCCCTTCCACTTGACCAAGTATTCAAAGTATTACTTTCGCTTGGTCCTCTTACCAACTCTTTTGTCCAGTATGCGCTCCATCTGTGGCTTTTCTGCAACTGGCATTTGTTTTGTCCACTGAATCTATGGCTGTTCACTACCTGCCTCTACTTCCTCATATTTATAAGGGTACAAATCTGAGACATTAAATATCGGAGAAATTCTAATCCCATTGGGTAATTCAATCTCATATGCATTCACCCCAAATTTCTTCAAGACCTTACATGGCCCGATTTTCTTCATCTTCAGTTTATTATATGTTCCACTCAAGAACCTTTCCTTTCTTAAATGTGTAAGGATCAAATCACCAACTTTGAACTGAATTTGTCTCATGTGTTGATCTGTTCTCCACTTATATTCTTGGCTCGAACTCTGCAATCGTTCCTTCACCTGGTTGTGAAGTTCCTTCATTGCCTCTGAAAAATCTTCGGCACTAGCGCTCCTACTCGCAATCTGTTCTGAATCCCTCAGCTCATAAATTCCTCTCAGCTGCATGCCATAAAAAATTTGAAATGGACTCTGTCTTGTGCTCCTATTAATCGAGTCATTATAAGAAAACTCCGCATGTGGTAATATGTTGTCCCACTAACTATGGTGTTATGTCACCAATCTCCTCAACAAGTCTCCCAAACTCCTGTTCATGACTTCTGTCTGCCCATCCATTTGAGGACGATAAGATGAACTGAACGATAAGTTTGTTCCTATCTTTTTCCATAAGTTTCTCCAGAAGTGTCCCACGAACTTAGTGTCCCGATCTGAAACTATGCTCCTTGGTAAGCCATGAAGTCGAATGACTTCTTTGGAAAACAGGTTCGCAATGTGAGTTGCATCACTAGTTTTCTGACATGGAATGAAATGTGCCATTTTGGAAAATCTATCCACTACCACAAAGATTGAGTCAAACCTTCTTTGTGTTCTTGGAAACCCCAATATTAATTCCATGTTGACTGCATCCCATGGCCTGTCAGGTATGGGTAACGACTGATATAAGCCTGCATTATGTCTCTTTCCTTTTGAATGCTGACAAATTCTACATCCGTCCATTAATCTTTTTACGTCTGCTCGCATTCCTGGCCAAAATATGACTCATTCAACTTTGCAAACGTCTTGTCATGACCAAAATGTCTGGCCAATCCTCCACTATGTTTCTCCTTCAGCAAATTCTCCCTCATGGAGCATTTTGGAATACAAAGTTGATTACCTTTAAACAATAATCCTTCCTAGATCATGTATTCTGCCCATTGGCTTCTATCCCTAAGAATTGGATTCTCAGCTGCTTCATATGCCTCTTTAAAATCTATATCATCTCTGTACATGTCCCTGAGATCATCAAAACCCAATGTTTTGACTCTGAACTCCTGCAATAGCAAACATTTCCTGCTCAAAGCATCAACAACTTTGTTAGCAGTTCCATAAATATGCTTAATTACAAAAGTAAAGTTTTGCATATATTCAACCCATTTAACATGTGTTTGATTCAACTTCTCCTGTTGAATCACAAATTGCAATGCATGATTATCACTATACAAGACAAAATCCTTAGGAATTAAGTAATGTCTCCATTTTTTCAATGCCTGAATAATAACATAGAATTCCTTATCATACGTGGAGTATTTTATCTTGGCTTCATTCAGCTTCTCGCTAAAATATTCTATCAACCTGTCTTCTTGACTCAAGACTGCCCCTATTGAAAATCCACTTGCGTCACATTTTACTTGAAATGTCTTTTGGAAATCAAGCAACACCAGAATTGGTTGTTTCGTGATTTTCCTTTTCAATAGATTGAAACTTTTCTCAGCTTCTTCTGTCCAGTGAAAATATTTGTGTCTCTTCTTCACTGTGTCCATCATCGGTGCACTAATTCCACTGAAATTACTAATGAATTTTTGGTAGAAACTAGCCAATCCGTGAAAACTTCTAACTTCAAAGATATTCTTTGGTGACGGCCAATTCGTGATTACCTCCACCTTATCTGGATCCATCCTCAACTTATCTGCAGAAATAACAAACCCCAAATAAATGAGCTCTGTCTTCATGAATGAGGATTTCTTCATGTTTATCAGTAGCTTCTCTTGATGTGACCTCTTCATCATTGTAGGCAAATGTTTCATATGCTCTACCTTTGTTTTACTGAAAATCAGTATGTCATCAAGATACACAATGACAAATTTTTCGATGAAATCCTTCAGGACTTCATTCATCAATATCATGAAAGTACTCAGTGCGTTTGTTAAACCAAATGGCATGACAAGACATTCGGATAACCCTTCATTGGTTTTGAATGTTGTCTTCCATTCGTCACCTTCCCTCATGTGGATTTGGTGATAACCACTTTTCAAATCAATCTTTGAAAAAAAATTGGCCCCACTCAAACAATCCATCAGATCATCCATCCTTGGCAATGGAAATCTATACCTGATGGTTATCTTGTTGATTTCTCTCGAGTCAGTACACATCCTCTATCCTCCATCTTTCTTCATACTGAGTACTGTCGGAACAACACACAGACTCAATCTTTCTCTGACCAAACCTTTGTCCAAAAAATCCTGGACTTGTCTTTTGACCTCTTCATTCTCCTGCGGCATCAATCTGTATGCTGCTTTGTTTGGCAAACTAGCTCTAGGTATGATATCAATTCAATGACTTATACTTCTAATCGGTGGCAACGAACAAGGTAGTTCGTCCACTACTATGTCAATGAACTCTTCCAGCAGTTCCTGAACCTCTTATGGTAAATCATCTACCCTTGTGCTGGTTAAAACAATATTTGGCTTCCTAAACACAATGAATTGTGGTTCCTCCTTCTTCTTAACCTCTGTAAGAAGTTCCTTCCCACTCATGAGAATTACAGTGTTTCTCACCTTCGGTTTTATTTCTTTATCTTTGATCGGAAGCAACATGTGAGTTCTCCCATTCTTCTCTAGGGTGTATGTGTTCATTCTCCCGTTATGAATCACATTCCTGTCATATTGCCATGGTCTACCCAACAATAGGTGACAAACATCCATAGGAATAACATCACAGAGTATTTCATCTTTATACCCTCCTATTTTAAACTCAACTAAACATTTCTTAGTGACATTTACTTGATGTCCTTTTTGCAACCACGAAACTCTGTATGGGCTTCGATGATCAATCATCTCCAACTCCAGTTTTTCTACCATCTCTATTGAAATGAGATTATTCGTGCTACCACTGTCTACAATAACTTTACATTTCCAGTGTTTGGTTTTTCACGCAGTCCGAAAAAGTCTGTTTCTTTGGACTAAACTCTCCACCTCCTTCTCTGGTGTCAAAAGAGATTTTCGCATCATCAACAATCTTTCGCCTTCAGCATCCTCTGCCTCAACATTTCACCTTTGTGCTTCGGCAATGTGATTCTCTCCTTCCTCTTTCTTCTTTTCTGGACATTCATAAGACTTGTGTTCGACCTTTCCACATGTGAAGCATTTTATCACTCCACCTCTTTCTCTTCCTCTACCTCTAGTACGAGGAAAAATGTTGTTATCAACATACTCTCCTCTTTGATCAACATACTTCCTTCTCTATCCAACATATTTCCCTTTCTGTGAGATTCCACCTCTCTCAATATGAGGTTTCTTCCATTCTTCCTTAGGCTTCTGATTTCTATCTTGGACGACTGATTTGCCCCTGGCTTGACTTCTGCCTTGGACTCTTTGGCCTTATTTTCGGCTCATCTTCTCTTCCGCCTTTAGAGCCATTTGATAAGCATCTTCCACCATTCGAATGGTCATCATGCTCATATCATCCCGAATTTCATATCTCAGGCCATTCATATACCTGGAAACCTTTTCATCATTACTTTCATGATGGCCTGCTCTGATGTTCAGCCTGTATAACTCTTTAGTGTACTCCTTCACTATCATCAGCTTCTGTCTCAATTTCTACATCCTTCGAAACAAATAAATTTGATAATCTCTGGGAATGAATTTCTCTTTCATCTTTGCAATCATCCTATCCCAACTCTTGATTTTCTGCTTACCTTGGCAGCGTCTGTCAGCTTGCAGTTCATCCCACTACAATGTTGCATGTACTTTAAGTCTTGTGATAGCATGTTTGACCTTCTTGTCTTCTTCAACATCTTCATAGTCAAAATATGTGTCCAGATCTCTAATCCATTCTAGAAGCTCTTCAGCATCCAAGTTTACCTCATAAACCGGAATGTCCATTTTGGCTCTTTCTCTCATTCTTGCAATATCTCTAATCAAGCATTCATTCGCTTCATCTTCTACTGCAATTTCTTCTTCTTCATGTCCAGCGTCATATTCACTTTCAGACTCACTGACATCTCCAATATCAGTTGTGCACCTTTGTTTTATTTCCACATCAACGATTCTGGCATGAATGTCATGCAGATCTCTTTATACTTCTAGATTCTGCACCTTCCTACCCCTTCCTTCTGGCATTTCCCTATCCTCTAGCGGGTTGGGTGTTTGCCTGTCTCTTCTCCTGGACGGCATGGCTGAAATTCCTTCTCACTTTTATTCCCTGAAATATACAAACAAGAATCAGGCTCTGATACCAGATGGTGCAGACCCAGTCGACCCTCAGGTCGAGGATCCGCTTACAGGATCGTTCTTTGTTTCCCTTTGAGCCGGATCAGCTCTTTCAATTCCCTTCTTGAATATCCTTTATTTTGATCCACAGGTCCTTTTGGAAGCTTCCCTAGTGCGAACGAAACTAGGTGAAAGCTCCCCCTTCTCCGTGTGACCACTAGCTATGACCAAGGCCTAAACTGAAAGGCGCTTGTCACAACTCGCCACTCGCAAGTTTGTGATTTGAGACTCATGAGTCTTCCTTCCCAAACTCACGATACCCGAAATGCCAATATAGGTATAGCTCCCTGCTGTCAGTGCCCTCCACGTGTGACCACCGACTAGCACCGACTAGGCTTCCCACTAGTGCTTCTCGCCTTTCACCACTTTTCAAGTCGAAAGGTTGGACTTTCGTCCCCTTATCTTACGAACCCTCAAGACAAAAAAAGTCAACAGGGTGTTGACTCTCTTCAATGAACAATGCGTGTCCGCCTGTCTATTCCACGGGCCCACCTTGCGATTCTACCATGTGTTCCTTGCGTTCCACTTCACACTTCACCACTTCGCTCCTCGAAGTGTTGTCTCCTTTGTATCATGACACCCGAAGTGTCGAGATCCCAAACTCCTCAATACTCCTTATCGTAGCTCACGAACTCATGACTTCTCCTTATAATATATAAACTCTTCAACTGCCAAGACCTGAACCTCTGATGTGCCTAATGCGTCGAACTGCCAAATTTTGACATGTCCTCCACACGGTCTCACAAAGAAACTTCTTTCCCTTTTGGGACTTCACCTTTCGCAACCTAGAGTACCCAACCTTTGGGCTCTCACCTCGTGAACCTCCAAGTTTTCCAGATCTCTAGATCTCTGCCACCTATCCTCCCCAGATGGATGGCTCTAATCCACTCGCCACTCGCTACTCACCTTTCACAACTTCATGAACCTTGATGCAAAACCTTTGACCCTTCAACTCACGAAACCCCAAAATGAGATTTTGTGAGCGATCCAACGACCCTGGCTGACTTGGATCCTACGGGCCTGATTTCTTCTGAGCTTACGCTTGAGGAAATATCGTTGTAATGTACCTTATTCTCTATAAGATCTTACAGCTTTTGTGACTTCGTGAATTCTTATCGAAGAATTTCGACCGTCCGTTTCTTCCTGGATAATTCCTGCAAATTTAACCAAGTATTTCTCCGCAGAACTTACCCGCATGCAACGCAAACTTGCTACGCCTCCTTTCAACACCTCAAGGCACCCACCTTTTGTGCTTTTCTTCGACAACTGCGAAGACCCTATCCCTCCTGAGCTTTCTCCAACTCCGAGTCTTAAACAAGACTCCCGAACGCACTCCTTGTGGAGAATCCTTCAATTACTTCAAAGAATTGAAGTCCTTCAACTCTGCGCACTCCCTGCAACAATAGTCCTTCAACAATTTCTCAGATTCACAAACTCTGAGACTTTACTCGGCCTGCGCACACCTTGCATGGATCCTATGCTCAACTTGCACTTCTGTGAGAATGAGAACAATTGTTATCCCTCCTGAGATTTCAGAGATGAACTTTAGCTTCTGTCAACGTACTCCTTGCGGACAAACTTCACTGCACTCCTTGCGGGAATTTTACTCACTCAGGCAGAGAAACAATTGAAACTCATTCCTTACTCTCCCTCCCAGATTTCAAACATTTAACAAGAAATCATACACACATGGCATAAACAAAAAATGCATGACAGAAGGAGTAAAACATTCATGAGCATAACATTCAACAATGCATACACAGAGAATATATGAGAACCATGAGTCTGAATCAAGGTTTTTTGTATTAATCCAAAACTTTTGTACATGGAATTCTTCTACACAACTCTCTGTTTCTTCTCTTCTCTACTCTATCTTGACAATCATGTTACAACTATACAATGAGGGTGTCTATATCCTATTTCCCTCTTGCGCTCTAAAACTATCTAATCTAGAATTAAATTCTATCTACCTATATTCATTACACATAAAGGCTCCTATCTACTATGGACAAGAGTGGATCGCTCAAGGTCCTTTTACAATAATACAAGCATTCCTCCACTTAATGACTTCATTAATATTTCAAAACATTTTCAAAAAATGTTCTCGGTGCTTTTCCAGTTGTCTCTTATCTCCGTGTTGTCTCGTTGTTGGCTATGCTTGCACGCCCTTGCGATGCTCCTGCATGATAAACCCCAAATTGTAAATCTAAATGTCAATGTTATTAAGTTGATGAGATGTTTTATATCATTGTGCATGCACCCTCCATGGTATAGTGCAGAAATGTATTGCGCAGTAAAATGATGAAGTGTGCACATTCCAGTATATCGCACGCAACAAACTTAAGTGCACACAATTTTGAGACCAGAGAGCCTTTTGTGTATATGTTGTGTTTTATGGGATGGTGAGCTAGTCATTATAAGCTAGGAGGCTTATGTGTTGAATTAGGCTAGAGATCCTAGATTCTAAAGGCCAGTGATCCTATTTATGTAATTATCCATACCATTAATATAAAATACATCGTTGTGTGTAGACCTACTACAATAAAAGAGTGGGGACTAAAATCCACTAGTTAGGGAAATAAGGGGGCGAAAATTTAAGGAAAAGGGCTAATCTAGGGAGCTTAAGCCAAAAAAGAATATTATATTAATATTCCTTAAAGTATAAAGTATGGATAATTTTTTTATCCTAATTTCTAAGGATGGGGACAAGTGGGCCAAAGTAGCTCCCAAAATGACAAGTGTCAAGTTGGGGACATGCATACATATAGTTTGGACTTAGTTAATTTGATGGGTTCATTCATTCCATCATCATTCATTCATCCACTCACTCATTGAGCTTCCCTCTGTACCTTTCGGTTACTATCATTGTACTTGTACTATACCCAAACCAGTATCGTACCCATGTCTATTCCTGGTTAGCTTCGGAGCTTGAGTGAAGAGGTGGGTTTTCAAGTCCATGGGATACTGAATAGGTGGGTTGTCCGGCCTGTGAGAAATTTCTCTCTATGTGAGAGAATTGTTGGGAATGGATTTCTCGAAGGTGCCAAAATGAAGCTATAGGGCTCTAAGACTTCCTTCTTGGCCTATTTTTGAAGCCCTGGAAGGGAAGAGGGGAAGTCGAGGGATTGCTGAGCAGAGACGAGGCACACTTCCTAGGGTGGGACAGGCATGTGGGGAATGAGAGACTATAGGCTGTTAGTTTGAGTTAGAACCTGTGATGGAGTCTTTCCTGTTGTCTGAGATACATCGACCTAGATATGAATCCCTTTATGCAGGTGGAGTTTAGTCTCAGCTCGGGGGTGACCCACTACTGAGAGTGATGATAAGTGTGGCCTAAGGATGAAAGGTTCATGGAAGGTCTACATGAAGTTGGTGATATTCTTACCAAGATAAGTGTCAATTGTGTGTTGAATTACAATGTCAATTGTGTGTTGAATTACATACTGCATTATTATTTATGTGTTTATTTTTATGGATTTTTTCTATGTGTGGTTTATACATGTCTTTTTATTTATGGATATTGCATGTATATGATGCATATATATCTTTATTGTTATTTCTGTATGAATCTGTGCATTTACATAATATATTTGTCTGTTTTGAGTTATATATATAAAATTTTGTACAATTTTTTGTTTGTATATGTTTTAATCGTATGCAGTTCAAAAAATTTATGTGTCATAGCTTAGTTGGATGTTGGGTATGTTACAATATGGTATCAGAAAATGAAATCTTTTCAGTGGCATGACCCCGCTTGGGTGGTCAGGTATGTTACAATATGGTATGAGAGCCCTAATTTTCAATACTAAACCTGGATGGTCCGAGGAAGTGGAATTGAAGAATTTTTTTACAGAGGATTGATTTCAAAGTGGACAAATTTCAAGTTCTAGAGAGTCCATGATAAAAATTAGAAGCAATTGCATGGAATTAAGAAAAAACCCCAAATTTTGTTGTTAAATTCATGGGAAAATTGAGAAATTTCACCAAGTGGTGAGATATTCCTAATTTAATATCTGTTCTAGAAAATTCAAACCTAGAATTGGTCAAATTTGAAGCTACAGGGAAGACATGACACATGGAGCGATATTAGTTGATTTAAAATTCTCAATTTTTGAATTGAGTTTGGGAAAAATTCATTCCAAAAATTTCAACCAACAATGATTTGTTGTTTTAGAGGTTGAATTGGTGTTATTAGGGTGAAATTGAACAAATTTCTTAGTTCCAGAATGTCTATGGTAAAAATAGGGAAATTTGTTGGCAAAAGCCCCAACTTCTGCGGCAGAATTCACAAGGAACTAATGCGCATAAAAAAAGGATGTGTGCAAGTGTGTGCACTAAAAATGCATGATGCATAGTGAAAAGCTTGTGATGTGTGGAAAATAAGGGTGTGTGGCTATGTGCGTTAAAATTTGGTGTTGTGCGGTGCAAATTAGTAATGCGTGGAAAATATTGGTGCACAAGTGTGCACACTTAAATTTTTCATTGTGTAGTGCAGAGTGGCAATGCACCAAAAATATTGATGCGTGGGTGTGTGCACTTAAATTTGGCGCTGTGTAGTGTACAGTGGAAATGGGTGGAAAATATTGGCGCATGGGTGTGTGCACTTAAATTTTGTGCTGCACAGTGTAGAGTGGAAATGCACAGAAAATATTGGTGCATGGGTGTGTGCACTTAAGTTTTTCACTGTGTGATGTTAAGTGGTAATGCGTGGAAAATATTGGCACGCAGGTGTGTGCACTTAAATTTGGCATTGCGCGGTGCAGAGTGGTAATGCACGAAAAATATTGGTGTGCGGATGTGCACACTAAATTTAGCATTGCGCGATGAGGATTGAGTGGCACATGCATAATACTGGCATGCATGGTGGGAAAATGTATAATAATGGCGCGCATCGTGTGCACAATTTTGATAGAGCGCAGAGAAATTTTGTTGGTGCGCACATAATGTGTGTATATGTTGTCGTGCGACAGTTTAATTAATGTTGGACGTGGAGTGCTAGTGCATGGTGGGGGAGGTCATAGTGCAACATGTAGAGTGAAATTCATGTGGAATATTAGTGGGTAACACAAAAATTGTGTGCAATAGGTATTAGTGCATGAACCAAAATTTTGCGCGATGGATACTGGCACACTACACAAAAGTAGTGTGCACCAGTTATTGACATGACAAAGAAGTGATCCGCATTGTTTATAGGAGCATGGAGCATGCACTACCTTATGGTGTTGTTTTTCATGATAAATATGGGTGTACAACAACGTTTTTAGCTACTCAAAAAACCCCGAGCATACAGGGTACCAAGGCACACTTTGTCTTTGCATCTCAAATAAAAGATCCCAGAGAGAGATTTTTAATGGTGTAAACCGTTCATCAAACGAAGATTTTATGAGGAAGTTACAGGACAAACAATGGAGGGTAAATTTTAAGACCCACTTAACTTCGAAGGGCCTTAAATTTTTTCTCCAGAATCATATTAAGGCACAGGAGCAGTCTATGGAAACATATTGAACCATAGAAAATATTCCTACATCTAAATTAAAATTTTGGGCATGCTGAAAGTTTTAATATGGAACAAAAGGTACATGTAGCGTTCTAGACCAAAAACACTAATTGACCTAAAAATTCAACATGTTGTAACTAGCAACCCAAGACCCAGAAAGAGGTTAAATTTGGACAGACTATCCAAAATATGTATATGAAGAAAGACTATTGAGTTCTTACCAAAAATCCAATGGAGTAGGTACAAAAATAGATAATTACACCGCAGATTTGCACCAAGTTGAAGAGTGAACAGAGAAAATAATGGACAATTTTTAAATGACCATAACTTTCTTCTCAAGACTATGAATTGAGCAAGGGAGAAGTCATTAGAAAGGTATTGGATAGGGGATTCTAAGTATCCACCCAAAAACTTGATTTGGGCAGTCAATTTTCATAAGAAATCAGAAGAAGGAATTATGATGCATTATTGGAACATAATTATACATAATTTCATAAATTTGTTAAATTATTTAACCTAACAAATTTTGTTGGTTGCACATTTTTGCAGAGTTAAAAACTTTTAGTTCATAAGAGGTGAGAATGTTTAAATTCAGTTAAATATAAGCATAGGTACTTAAGAAAAGAGTGCTATGACAAAATATTTCATAAGATTGTCAAAATCCAAGACTACAAAATATTAAGGTGTGAATCTAGGTGTAGACTTAAAGTCTTGGGAAGCCACTATAGGAAGTCCACTCATGTTAGTCAAGTACTCGATGGAATATAGGCAAAGGAGTAGATCAAGTGGTGAATGAATTAGTGAAAGTACATTCACTCCCAAAAAACCAATATACAGATTAAGCAATACATTGGAGTCAGATCTATTATAAAAGGAATTGACTATCAGAATGATAGTAATCAGATAAAGAAAGAGTATTAATACATATATGGATAAAGAGTGCATCATACCCATGGGTTAGCTATGCAATTATAGAGTAATTCTTCCCTTATGGTTATCAGAATGCGTAGTAGAAGCATGGTATGAAGGGAATCACTTAAAGGGTAAATAAATGAAGGTGCACATAAGTAAGTAGTGTCATTTGAGGCATAGGTGCATCAATATGGCATGATGGAAGGCGATTATGCAAGTCAGGTTGAAATAAGATTGGTAAAGACATGAGAAAGTAATAGTCATCAAGCAAATCTGAGTGTTGATATGATCAGATAAGGAAGGGATAAATCAAGTACCTCAAGAGGGAATATGGTGTTAAATATTCAAGGTTACTTAGAAAACATGACTGGAAATATAATTGGGTCATGTAGGAGTTGGATCAGAGGAATCCAAATAATAGTGGAATTTTGAAAATTGATATCAACGTAATATGTAGTTGCAATTCCATGAACATCCTAAGATAATGGAATAAGAAATCATGAAGTATATATCAAACTAATGAGAATGCAAGACAACACTCTAGGAGGGAAAGCAAGAATAGTAGAGGATTATTGATACATTCCAAAGGTATTGAATATATTTCCACAATAGCATGGAGATATTAAGGCCAAGAAAGACTTAAAAGTGAAATGAATCTCTGTAGAGAGTCACTAAGGAACCATGGAGAACAAAATGGTTCTATGCATGGTTTTGAATGCAAAAGAAATTGCATCTGAGAATAATCCATCTCAAGTGGCATAGATCCATGAGCGATGTTTATAGGGGGTGGAAGTATCACTTAAAATTAGGATGGAAATTAAAAGAAGTAGTAAGTACTTTTAATTAATTATATGCGACTAGAGAAGGAGGCATATGTGCATCCTTACAGTATGCTATAGATTGTCTATGCAAGCCAAGTTTGAGGATAGTTGGCAAGGAGAAGAGAAGAGTGCAAGAAAAATCAAATGCTAAAGTATTCAGTCAAGAAAGAGATGAAGTAGTTCATTCTGAAAAGTAAATGGATGTTGAAGATCCAAAGTGTATATGACAACATGATAGGAATTATAATTCATCCAAGTATGAGTTGGGATAGATGGATTCAAGAATAAATAAAAGTTGAAGGTCAATATCAGTTTAGTATTTGGATGGAAAAGAAAAGGAAGCCATGAGTGATTTGGATAGAAAGTGCTCATGTCAGAAATAATCATGCACAATGGTTACAGTAAAGAGCACATGAAGATTCAAGAATCTAGAAGAACTGAAGACTTATGGGAGAAACAGAGAAAAGTGATACAAGGAGAAAGAAGTTGTCTCAATTACTATAGCAGCAAGTATGTTATGGCATGTTGGGACAACCATAAAGTGATAATTCTTGCATGTTTGCAAGTGTTGTTGATAATGTTGCTGCATATGGAAGGAAGCAACAGAAAGTTGGAATGTTGATTATACGATCGATAAAGAGGAGTGAGAGATTTTATTGTCATCAACTAATCATGCAACATCAAATTCGTTTAATGGCAGCTATGCAGGTAAGTATTTCTCTTTTGAAATTGTGTTGCACAATTGCCAAAGGGAAATTCAGGTAAGAATTTCCCCAAATTGAAATTTTATAATATGCAATATGGTATTGTTTAAGTGCATTAACAAGAATAAGTTATCACTAGGTGTGGTAAATGCTAGATTCTTGTTATAGTTATCAAATATTTTTCTCTTTTGAATGCACACACTGATGTACCATCATGTCATGTTAATTTTGATATGAGGTGATAACCAAAGAAATAAAATATAAGAACTTGTTATAGGAATGATGCTAGGAAAGCTAGTCATGTATGAGACCAGAAAATAGTTGGATATGGCAAGGTGTGGATATAGAAAGGTTATGTACCACACAAATACCCAATGAGCTTCCTACCTTTAAATAAAAGTTGGACTGAAATATTTTTTCTAACACTAATAAACACCACAAAATTGTATTCTTGGTGTAGTTTTCTGGTTGAAAAGGAAGACATCCAAGTAATTGAGAAAATAATGGGAAGTGTGTGGAGAATGTGTCAAGACATTGTCCTGATTTATAATTTATGAATGGTGAGATACATGAATTAGATAAAGATCATTCTGAAAATCAATACAAAGGTGCATTGAATAAAGAGGAATTGAGAGTTACACTCATGTCTAGTAAGTGGCAAAGTTGCACTCATACATGATAGGATTGTGTACTTAAATGCATTTTATGAATGGATTTTGTGAGTGCATGTATATGTGTTTTGAATGGAAATAATTATACTAATGGATGAAATGTTTCTAACTCGTGGAGTTGAGAACATTTCAAGAACTGTTAGGCACTACAACAGGAATGTTCCAAGTGAGGTAGTCACAGGAATAATGACTAAATAAAATTTTGTGTTCAGAAAATGGAAATAATGAACTTACTGTTATTAATTGCGTACATGCATATGCATAGAATGATGAGTCATTCTATCAAATAATTTTTTTGGTAATTGCGATTGGATTTATAGGTGTAGGAAATTCTAAGATCACTCCATAAGGTTTTTGTACATATTGCAATTAAAATATGTTGTACATTAAATACTAACAACTTGTTGGTTGTATGCAAGACAAAATCTTTGCAGGAAAAATGGTATTCAACATGATGCTTGCTAAAATATAGAAGGAATATTGCATTCTGTTATTGCAACAATGATGAAAAAATATGAAATAGAATTTCATAGTTTGGGAAAAGTTGAATTCCTTATGAAATTAATTTGATTTCTAAAATGGAAGTTTTATAATGTTATCTCATGATAACTTCATGTGTGTGATGGATATGAGATAATATTGATTAAAGTTGGAATGTTGGGAAAGAACAACTATTGTTGAGGACACTAAATCCCTATAATTGTAGAACCTTGGTGGGGTTCTGGTAATGGCTTAGTGCTCTCCTTATGTGTGAAAGACTTCACAAGATGGATCAATGAAGGAATGCGTAGCAGTGAAGGGATGCTTGATCCTAGAAGGGTGAGTGAAACAAGGAGGAGGTAACCCAAGGATGATTATGGCATGGAAAATTCCATAAGGAGGGTATCAAATGGAATAGTGAGCTGAATTATTCTGGGAAGTAGCTCCATGGAATAGAGAAATTGAATTCCAGTTGTAGTATGAATACCAGAATTGGAGCTGGAAAATAGAGCACCAGATTGATAACAAGATTCCAATAGCTAAGGCTTGGAGATTTTAAAAGAATTTGAATGGTACATGGTATATAATGCACCGAGGAAAGTGCATAAATAAGGGGAGGGGATTGTAATACCCCTAGTATGAACCCCAAATTGTAAATGTAGATGCAAATGTAATTAAATTGGTGGTTCATTGCGCATGCACCTTACATGGTATAGTGCACAAATGTATTGCACACTAAAATGATGAAGTGTGCACATTCTAGGATACCATGCACAACAAATTAAGTGTGCGCGATTTTGAGTCCAGAGAGCCTTTTGTGTATGTGTTGTGTTTTATAGGCTAGTGAGCCAATTATTATAATGTAGGAGGCTTATGTGTTGAATTAGATCAGAGATCCTATATGATAAAGGCTAATGAGCCTATTTATGTAATTATGCATATTATTAATATAAAATACATCGATGCGTGTAGACCGACCACAATAAAAGAGTATGGGGGAATAAACTCCACTAGTTAGGGAAAGGAGGGGCTAAAAGTTATGGAAAAGGGATAAGCTAGGGAGATTAAGCCAAAAAGAAATATTATATTAATAATCCTTAAAGTATAAAGTACGGATAATTATTTTATCCTAAATTCTAAGGATGGGGAGAAGTGGGAAATAGTATCTCCCAATATGACAAGTGTCAAGTTGGGGACATGCATACATATAGTTTAGACTTAGGTCATTTAAGGGGTTCACTCATTCATTTATTCCATCATCATTAATTCATTCACTCACTCATTGAGCTACCCGCTGTACCTTTATGTTATTATCACTGTACCTGTATTATACCCAAACCAATACCATACTTGTGTCTGTACCTATTTAGCTTGGGAGATGGACTGAAGAGGTGGGTTGTCAAGCCCCTGGGATAATGAAGAGGTGAGTCATTAGGCCCATGAGAAATTTATCTCTAGGTGAGACAATTGTTGGGAATGGATTTCCCAAAGGTGTCAAACTGCAGCTACAGGGCTCTGAGACTTCATGTCCAACCTATTGTTGAAGCCCTTGAAGGGAAGTGGGGTAGATGAGGGACTGTTGAGCAGAGAAGGGGCACACTTCCTAGTGTGGGAAAGTCATGTGGGGAATGAGGGGCTGTAGGTTGTTAGTTTGAATTAACACCTATGATGAATTATTTCCTGTTGTATTAGATACATCAATCTGGATAGGAATCCCTTTACACGGGTGGAGTTTAGTCCCAACTTGGGGGTGACCCACTGGTGTTGACCCCCAACCCTCAGCCTGAGATCCACAAAGGATCGTTCTAATTCTCCTCTAAGTCGGATTGACTCTTCAATTTCCCTACGGGAAATTCTCACACACAGAAGAGTGTATCCACAGGTCCTTCCTGAAAGACCCGCCCTGTCCACCTTAACTCCAAGTGTGAGCCTTAAACTTCCATATGACCATGACCTAGCCCTTGCGCAAATGCCTTTCGCAACTCACGTGTTCATAGGTCGAAGACCCTTGACTTTTCTTCACCAAACGTCGATACCCGACATGCAATGGGATATGGCTCCTCATTGTTAGTTCCCTCCACGCATAACCACTAGCTATAGATAAGTACTAACCTCACTTGCAAATCACGAGTTTGTGAGTTGAAGGGTTGAATCTCTAGGCCCTTTTTTTATGATACTCTGAGATGCAAAAGTCAGAGAAGATTTGACTCCTTCAGTAGCTCTCGCGGCTCACAACTTCACAAGTTGGTTTGTTGAGCCTTTGTGCTCCTTTCTTATGAGAACCTGAAGCATGAGAAGTCAATAGGGTGTTGACCCCCTCCCAGGAAATGAATTTCCACCTGTCAACCATGCGGTTCCCACTTGATGGACGTGCCACATGTTCACCCAAGACCTTGGCCCTCGCCCTTCATGACTTCTGCAGTTGAAACTTATTCCTCCCAACTTCTGAAACCCCGATACACCAAATGAAAGTATTGGGTGCATTTGTTAAGCCAAATGGCATGACAAGACATTCATACAGCCCCTCATTCATCTTGAATGTTGTCTTCCATTCATCACCTTCTCTCATTCTAATTTGATGATATTCTCTTTTCAAATCAATCTTTGAAAAAAATATTTCTCCACTCAAGCAATCCATCAAGTCGTCCATCCTTGGTAATGGAAATCTATATCTGATGGTAATATTATTGATTACCCTTGAGTCTGTACACATTCTCCAGACTCCATCTTTCTTTTGGCTAAGCATTGTTGGAACAACACATGGAATCAAGCTCTCTCGAATCAATCATTTGTCCATTAAGTCATAGACCTGTATCTTAACTTCTTCATTTTCCTATGGTGTCAACCTGTACACAGGTTTGTTTGGTAAACTGGCTCCAGGTATAAGGTCGATATGATGGCTTATACTTTTGATAGGTGACAACGAACAAGGTAGTTCGTCCACTACTATATCAACAAACTCTTCCAGCAACTCCTGGATTTCTTCTGGTAAATCATCTATCCTTGTACTGGTCAAAACAATTATGGGCTTCCTAACCACAATAAATTGTATGTCTTCCTTCTTCTTAACCTCCTTAAGAAGTTCCTTCCCACTCATGAGAAGTACAGTGTTTCTCATCTCTATTTTCACCTCTTGGTTTTTAATCGACAGCAACATGTGCGTTCTCCCATTCTTCTCCAGGGTGTACATGTTCTTTCTCCCATCATGAATCACGTTCATGTCATATTTCCATGGTATACCTAGCAATAGATGAAAAACATCCATGGGAATGACATCACATAGTATTTCATCCTTATATCCTCCTATTTTAAATTCAACTAAACATTGTTTAGTGACATTTACCTGATGTCCTTTTT
>JZKD02S1674265.1:360986-378335 GCA_000966675.3 Picea glauca
CTTGTTTTCAAGTGAATTTTGAAGAATTACTCAGCATGGCTTTGGCTAGGAAGAGGCATGAGTTGGCCTGATGCCAGGTAAACCTGTATGGTGCATTTTAGGGTTATAACACTCGCCATAAGACTATGTATCTGAAGAATGAACCAAGAAAAGATGCCTAGAAGGAAATGGTTCATTGGAAGTGACTGCAATAGGAGGCTCCTCCAAATCAGCTCAAGTACTCCTAGTATCAGTTGGATAACCAATGAGATCCCCTGCATCCTCAAGAGTAGTCTGTGCCCACTTGGGCCTCTTCTCTGGCTCTGTAACTGCATATGGATGCTCTGAATCTGCATTCGACTATACTGACTCTGAATATGAATCATCTGAGTCCTATGAATCAGAAATATCATATGAAGAAGAGTCGACATGTGCATGCTCATCATCTCAGACAGGTGGAAGAATGAAGGTGTCTGCATGTGGCTAGTGAGATGCATGCGAGACACTTTCCTCAAATTTGACACTATGCTCAATGATTAGCCCGTCCGAGGAAAGATCAATAAGATGATATCCCTTCACACCATTAGGGTATCCAACAAATATTCACTCAATTCTCTATGGATCAAGTTCCTTCCTCTTTTCAGATGGAATCCGGGCCCATGCACGTGAACCAAAAATGTGAAAGTGGGTCACTTCTGGTTTGAGGCCGCTCCAAGCTTCATTGGGGGTCTTATCCTTGACAAATATATGGGGAGATATGTTTTGGATGTATGTTTCACAATTAAGTTATTCGGTCGATAGTATATGTGGTAGTGACTTTTCATGCAACATGCAATATGCCATCTCCTTTAGAGATCAGTTTTTCCACTCAACAAATTCGTTTTGCTGCGGAGTATAGGAAACTGTGTGCTGCAACTGAATCCCTGCTTCATGGAAAATATTATGGATCTCATGATTCACATACTCTCGCCCATTATTAGTTAAAAGGAATTTTATCTTCTTTTTGGACTGTGTCTCAACCAGGGCTTTGAAATCTTTGAGGTGTTGAAAGACCTCATATTTTTGCCTAAGAAAGTAGATCCATGTAAAACATGAGAAATCGTCCAAAAAAATGAGAAAAAAAATCTCTTTGCTAATTGATGGATGCGGAAAAGGACCCATGAGGTCACTATGGATCATATCTAATGCTGTAGAGGCTCTCTGAGGCTTTCCCTTGTCCAATTTCTCTTGAGGTTGTTTCCCGAGAACACATCCCTCACACACTCCCTTGGATAAATGGATGTCTGGTAGACCATCAACCAATATTTTCTTGCTAAGTTGTTTCATGTATCTGAAATTCAAATGTCCAAACCTTTTTTTCCATATCATACTACTTTCATCAGCATGAGTAAGCAGTAAAGCAGAATCAGGTTCAATGAATTCAGAAAATGTATACAATCTAGACTGATGATTTACATCACTGGTAGTAACCCTAGAGTTGGTTTTCATGTCATAGATGTCCATGGAATTTGGTTTGAATATGAATTTTTTTCCAGTTCTGGAATTCATCATATGATACATGAAGAGAAGGTTGACACAAATTTTGGGAACATGCAGGATGTTCTCAAAGATTCCGTTGGTGAGTTTAGTCCTTCATTTTACAGTGACTTTGACAGAAGAGTTGTCCCCCATCATAATAGAAGGACCTTTGCATGCATCCAATGAAGAGTAAATTGATTATGAGGCAACCATGTGATGTGATTCTCCTAAATCTACAATTCAAGCATCGGGAGAGGAGTTGATTGCAATCAAGCCATGGCTAGAATTTCCTTTCTTGGAATTTAGATCTTTTGGCTTATTATTCTTTGCATCCTCAGGGATGAAATATCCAAGGTTGTTTTGCTGAATTATTTGAGACATCATATCTATTTGTTTTTTCATGCATGCAAATTTCAAATGGAACCCTTTGTGACAATATGTGCATTTCTCCCCTTTTCCCCTTTCGGTCCGGAGGCATCGGTGAAGGGTTTTGTGTACCCTTCCTTTTTCAAATGTGCATGATATTTTCATTTATATTTATATTTAGATTTATAATATTTGTGGTTTCCATCATGCACAGTGATTGCATGTTCCCTTGGGCCTTTGATTGTGCCCATGTTAATGAGCTTGGTTTTCGCTTGTGTCAGGGATTCGATAAAGTCCTCAAGAGAAAGCATCTTCCAGGTGGATCCAAAGGTGAATCTGACAGTATGGAATGTGGATAAGAATACAAATAATTCAGGACCAATCTTGGAGAGAATGGTAAGAACCATTTGTTTCTCCTCCTTCGATTTATCAACCCCACAAGCTTTGAGTTGCGACAGTAAATCCTTGAATTTTGTAAAGAAATCTTGGATATTCTCGAAGCTTTTGGGATCCAATGTGAGCAGCTCCACCTCCAACATGTGTCCCCTCATCTCATCCTATTTTCCAAAGAGCCCTTCCAAGTTTTTCCAGGCTTCATTGGGAGTCTTACAGGAAGATATATCAAAAAGGAGATTGGGAGAAATAAGACTGCAAATTGTTTTGAGTGCCTCGTTCATGCGATTTAAGTACTTGGATTTTTCTATCGCTGATGTCAGTTTTGTATTTGTATTCAAGGTTAACCTATAGAACCCTCTAGTTAAGATATGTATGGCTATTTTATACTTCCATGAAAAATAGTTGTAAGGTGTAAGAATGAATTCTTTTTGGAATTCCATCTTTCCGTTGTCTTCAATCTTTTGTACCTGCAAAACATTTTGGTGTAGATTTTTCTTAGCAGTCCATCAGTTCAAATACCATGTAAATGTATTGAACCTACACATAATAGATCCAGCTAAAAAATAATACACACATTTGCAGAGAGAATTGGATAAATAAGAAGGAGAGAAAAGAATGAAAGAATTCTCATTAACCATTGTGAATAATGAATATTTTACACATGATATACTATGTATAACTTAATGAGTGCGCACTGGAGGAGAACCAATGCACCATAATGGTGGTATAGAGTGATATGGAAACACACCAACAGTTACGAGAGTGAAATTACACCTAGTCTAGTCTCTCAGGAAGTTACGGGAGTGAACTGCAACCTAGTCTAGTCTCTCAGGTAGTTACAGGAGTGAACTGCAACCTAGTCGAGTTAACTAGTTAAGTAGTCTTTAGTTAATTGACTAAACAGAGAGTAGTGAGGAGTAAACTCAAGGAATCAAGGATAATGTGTCATTTTGGTGATGATAGCAAGGCAAGGTATAATTATCATGGTGATGATCCCAATGTTGCATGGTGACAAAACCAATGCAACATCTAAACTGAACTCAACTAGTCAAACTGAAGTGTCAACTGAAAGAGAATATTTTCTAGGTGGAATATTCTCCCCTAAAATATAGGAGATTGGATAATGACTAATTATGACTAATAAACTTAGAAAAACATTAGGAAAAATAAATCCTAGGTGTTTGTGAAGTAACTCCAACATGCACTTCTAGTTTCCTTAGCTCTAGATCTTCTGTGATGCGTTCATAAGTCTGCATGCTTCTATATCTCAATTGTTTTCATTATGAGGTGAGGTCTCTGATCCTTCCTATTGGATTCTTAATGGATTCCTCCCTTTGGTAGCATACCTCCTGCGGAGTGCTCGATACTTCTTGAATCTCAAACTATGTTATCCTCGCTTGAATCTGTAGGATGGCCTCAGCAAGCTTCACCACTTAAACCTCGATCAACTCATGTTCCCCCTGTGCCAAGCCTGGTACAAAGAGAAGTGATTTATTCACCACTTCTTTGAATGAATTATGCTCTGCAAGCAACTAGTACTTTTCTCTTTGTATCTTCACTTTTTCCTCCTCGAGCATCACCCAAAACTCATCTCTCTCATTTTCATAGGTGGTTACATAGTATCGTGCAACTCGTAGTTTCTCTAAGACTTCCTCATTCTCTTGTTTCAAGAATTTTATGGCCTTCTCCTTTTCTTATTAGAATTTTTGAAGTTCAGCCTCTATCACATATACAAGTCTTCTTAATTGGGCGAGCTCATCCCCCAATTCTGCAACTTGTGATGAAGAGGGTGTTGTAGGCACTTCATGGACCGATTGAATAGCCTACTGCATTTCCTTTAATTATTTATCAACCCTTTCATACATATCTTTCTACTTCACTCCATATCTCTGTAAGATATCCTCAGATGCATCCTCCATGGATCCGCAAACCAATTTGATGTCATCCTCCCTAAGCATGGCCTCTAACTAGGGCTTGCTAGCCCATGTCTTCTTTCTTGCTGAAGGTTTTTGCAAGGAAACCTTCCTCTTCTGTGGTGTTATGGTTTTAGTAAGGGGATATTTCAATGGTGTAGCTTTGCCTTTTACTTACTTTTTTCCTTCATGGCCTCCTCCTTTTCCATTTACTTTATCTCCTCCTCTTAGTGAGTTAGATCAATTTCCTTCAGAAGCAATGTCCTCCTCGACGGTGTCTATATTATGGACTTCCTCCTTTTTCTTATTCTTGATCACACTGGACTGTCCTTCATGCTCGACCTGAGTGACGAGGGGGATTCCTATGATTCCAGTGTCAGAGAGTTCTGCATCATCTACCCATACAAGGAACTCTTCAGTCCACTCCTTCGTGATCTTTGCACTCATTCATATAGATAATATGTTGATCTATGCGGAACTTATATATCGGTCTGTACTGGGGAAAGGTGTGTGGTTTCATGTGCAGAAATGCTTCAATGGAAACCTTCATTTGTTGATAATACGCATGGAACACAATGTTCGTCTGCCATTGCTTCGACATGTCATTAGTATACCACAAGGTAGAAAACCTAGCGGCCAACAACTCTGATGGTTCAATCTCCGGGAAGGTGGCTCCTTCAACCATTTGCCAAGCGACAAATGAAATCAACATGAGAATCCAGCTAAAATGGAACTCATATCCCTAATCCTGAGCTTCGTGGAAGTATTTCTCAAGCTCATTGATGAGGTAAATCTCTCAATTCATCTGCATTCCCTCCACACATTTTCCTGTGAGGTCCACAACGAACCCAGTGACCTATGTGGGGCGATTCTTTCTTACGATCTTTCCAGCTATGAGTTGGAAATTGAGGCGCACTACACCATACTAGATAGAGGCTACCTTGTATCCTCTCTTTCCCTTTTCGACTTCATCATAAGCCTCCTTGATGCATTTTTCCAGGGAGCAGTCTGAAGCCTTCCCTGGGTAAAACTACTGAAGTTCAGGTCCCTACATGCTTAATCTTGTAATCAATTTGATCAACGTTGGATCCACAGTAATCTGCCAATCAAGCCATAGGTATACACGATGGTAGCACAACAAGAGGAGTTTAACGCAAGCATTAACCACTTGGTGACGACCAAAATGGGGAATCTTCTTCACATTGAGTATAGTGGACTGCGTGAGCTCCTTAATCCAAGGTTGGGAGACCAAGAGAGGCTTATTCCCAGTCATCTTCATCAAATATCTATGAGGTGAAACCATAGCATAGTTATTTCTCTATCCAAGGTTGAAGTCAATGTTCTTCAGTAGTGGGATCTATCCTAACTCGCTCCCAACTACGCGTATTCCTTTCAGGATGTACGCGGTGATCGAAATGTATTAATATTCACATGGTATACTGTCGCGGTTAACCGCTCTAGCCAATTGTGGTATATATTCTGGTAATATTGACGGGATCTTATTCGCATTAGCCATATATCCGTGATGCTTACTTCGCTCTCAGTCGCAGGGTTAGCACAGCTAGAATGATATCCAGTAGAAGGTGAATCTTGCAGTCCCCTAGTCGGTGATGCCTTTACTCCTTCATACATAGCTCTATCAGCCATGAAATTCTTAAGAACCTCCTCGACGGACTTCTCTAACTCAATGGGTTTGCCCAACATTCTCACTGTTAAACATGCAGGTCGGGGTAGGCGAATGGATAAGTGGACAAATGGACATCGACGTATAGATGTTGAATCATAGATCAACACACAATCAACTCTCTGTTAGCTCAGTTAATCACAGGTAGAAAAAAGTGGTCCCAGTGCAACGTCCGACGGGTTAAATAAGAGAGGATCGTAACAGATTCTTCCAACGGATAGGAATGCTTCCATCAATGCAAATTTGTCCATTATGGCATGGTATCAATGTCCCAAAAATAGTCCATCCTCCCATAAATGTGTTTCATAGCCATTATGGAGCATCGTTCTAACGGTCTAGGCATATGCAATGGTCATATAGCTTCTCTAGGGTGATGTCTCATTCTGCGCGGTTTGACTGCTCCGTCTAGGTTCAAATCCTGTGAGCCTGCCTCCTGCGAGGTTCTAGTCTGTGAAGTCTTCCATTTGTTCTCTGTAGCTTCCTATAGCTTTCCTAACTTGGCTTTCTTTTTATTGATCTTCCTTCGGTTCTTCCCTGTAATCTAAGTTTCCCTAACATTTTATATAATTCTCTTTCCATTCTTATTCTTATTCTCTCCTAGTGAAGTGACTTCACACTGCTGATGTTCTCTCAAAGACTTTGAATTTAATACCTCTTCTCTTATTAATTCCAAGGTGAGTATTCTTCTTTCTTTCATAGATAGATCCTTCAAAATTCCTTGCATTCTTTCAACTTCGACAGCTAATTATTTTTCCTTCTGTTGCTTCGACTTAACTTCTTGTTCTTCCATTAGTCAATCTATTTTTCTATCTATGAAAACCCTTATTTCTTTCTTTTTATTTTCTATAGCTTCTTCCTCTGGTTTCCTTCTGATCTGATCCTTCTCAATCCAATTTTTTCCTAATAAACATGGGAAAGGGGCGTTGTTCTCAACAAACTTAATGACTTCAAATTCCTCTTCAGTTGATGTTCCATGGATAATAATAGGTACATGAGAAACTCTTCCACATAAGGTTATCATCTTTCCCTTGAAAAATCCTATCCTTCCTAGTGAAGGTACCATAGAAGGCTTTCCCAAAATTTCCAAAGTATCTTCTAACATAATATTCATTGGTGTTTCCTCATCCAAGACACAGTCTATGTCGAAGTCTTCTATTCTTGTACTTATGCGCTATTTTTCTTTCAAGATCTCTAGTAAACTAATATCTTTATGAACATTCATCATTTCTTTCAAATGTACTAATGTAGTATGAAATTCCTTTGATTTGTTCTTTTTCTGATTCTCTAACATGTTCTTAGTCTCTAGACTTTCATTTTCTTGTCTCATGTTCATCCTTTCAACTTTATCAATCATCCTTGGACAATCCTCAACCTCATGACCAATAATTTTACAACAGAGACAAATAGGACATGTAATAGAGAATTCCTTAGAAACATGTCTCGTTCTTCTACAGCTATAACATAATGTCAAACCTCTTTTCCTCTTGTATGTTCCCCGGATTCTCCTATACTACACACTGGGATCGCAGTGTTGGACCTGCAATATGCAAAAATTCTTTCTAGGTTCATGCATCCACTTATTAGTCCAAAAATTATTTCTATGCATAGGAATAACATATCTTTCTTCATTTCTATTATATTTAATTAGATCAAATCTGTATTCCAATGACACTCTAGCTTTTAGACTAGGACAAAATCTATTAAACATACCTAAATTCATGCTTTTGAAACAAAAAAATTCACTTATCATACTTTTATCAAAGCACAGAGCTTTACCTCTTTTAAGATCTTACCTCTTTTCTTCAGATCTAGTTTCTTTGTTAGAACAAAGCTTCGCAATTCAGGTAGAGTACTGTGCACTACAACAACATATCTACGCACAGAACTTCTCTTTTCTTTACTTCAATTTTCAACAATCACGGTTTCAGGTCCCTTCAACGGAACCATTTGTTGGCACAGGGGCAGACCCAGGGTTCAACGCTTCAAAAACGCACCAACAAAACCCTAACTACTATCCCTTTCGGCAACACTTGCGAAGCAAGCGAAGTCTCACCCGAGGTAGAAGCAGGGGAGGTTATAGGAATCATGTGTCTGTAACCAATATGGGACACAGATCTGTGATTATAACACTTCGTAGAGTATTCTAACAACACTTAGAAGATGATATGCATTAGTTAATTTGCTTTTATTATCATCGCAGAACAAACCCTAATATGGATCAGTGTAGTAAAAATAAAGAGTAAACACTTCACCCACTTATCACTCAGCACAAAGTTAGATCTAACATCAATTCATATTTAAGTGAGGCACTAAGCATCAACAAAGCTATCTAACAAACATAATAAGAAAATCCTTGGATACATTCATAACATAAACCAGACAACACAAAGCAACCAAAAGACACAATATATATGTGGTTCACCCCAGTATGGGGCTACGCCCACCAACTGCTTCGTCTTCTCTATTATTCTTAAATCTCTTACATTCATTTTCTCCTGTGCACCAAGCCACAGAGACAATCTTCGCAGAGGACAGGAGATTTGCGCACTGAGCACCAGATCCTCCTTCCCAAAATTAGGTCAAGGCACAGAGCCAACTCCTTTATTGAGCACAGATCCTTACATACACACTTTTTTTCATAAATAACTTAGAACTACTTGCACTTAGCCACTTAGACTTCGCTCTCTAATTCTCTTACATCGCTTCTCTAATCCCCTCCTTCCTATCACAAATTCCTACTTATTTATACTTTTACAATAAGGCCTAATCATGGGTAGACCCATGGGATGACATCCCATAACTCATTACAAAAACCCTAATGAACCCCTTGTTGGTTCCACAAAGCCTGAAAAACAAGTGAGATCCTCGATCTTAGCTCCACTTTGGTGCACCTTCCTCGATCACTATGTCGAAGTCCAAAAAGTGGTCAAACCTGACCAAGATTTCCTCAAAACCTGGTCAAGGGCCAATAAGTGTCAATTGTATGTTGTATTACATGTTGCATTATTATTTATGTGTTTATTTTTATGGGGTTTTCCTATGTGTGGTTTATACCTGTCTTTATATTTATGGGTATTGTCTGTTTATGTTGCATGTATATGTTTACTATTATTTCTATATGAATCTATTCTTTTACAGAATGTATTTGTCTTTTTTGAGTTTTATATATATAATTCCACAAGAGTTTTTGTCTGTATATGTTTTAATCGCATGTAGTTCGAAAATTTTATGTGGCATAACTTAGTTGGATGTTGGGTATGTTACAGTACAATATCATAGCATGAAATAGTTTTGATGGCATGAGCCAACCTGGGTGGCTGGGTATGTTAGACTTATTACAATGAATGAGAATTTACAAACTAGATAAGAGTTGATGCTCAAAATCTATACAATCCTACAAATAATTAGAACGATTACAATCTGTTGCGATCCTATACAATGGATCAAGCCTCCAAGTATTAAATGGATTTAATTATAATGGTTTTAAAACATCAAAATGATGTTCTCTCCTCGAAATTCGAAATAGTTTGAAATGTGTGCACTGGGTTCTGAGTTTTCCTCCACTCGACCTCTATAGACGGATGATGATGCTCCTACATCATACTCCTCTAGAAAAAAATATTCATGGACTCATGTCCATGAGCTCCTGTATTTTTTTTCCATGTTTGTGAATATCAGGTTCATTTACCCAACTAGGATCCTCTGTTGGGTGATGTTTCCACTTCACTAGGTACTGAAAATAAGTTTTTTTCATGGTCTTCTTGCAATTTATTTGATCCAGAACTTTCTCCATTTGTGGATTTTCGTCGACTCGTATAAAGTAGGCTTCTATGTTTTCATCTTCATTCATATTCATTTGTTCAAACTTGGCTATCAAAATATGAAGTTTGGCTTCCTTAACTTTCACATCTCCTTCGTAGATAGTCTTCAGTTTATCCCACATTTATGTTGCAGAATCACAATGTATAATCTTAGTATGTATCGATTGAGTCACCCCATTCTCGATAACATTTCTATACCTTGAATGATTTTCTTTGAGATTATTTCCATCTCTATCTATTGAGGGAGTGGAAGGTTCTTTGTATCCATATAATACTGATTGCCAAACATCGAATCATTGTTATTGTATACATGTTTTCATTCTTATGCTCCAAAAGGAATAGTTCTTACCATCAAACTCTGGTACACCAATCCTTTCATGATCCATGATCTCCTTCCAGTGGTTAGAGTACTTCTTGAAGGACCTTCTCTGATACCAATTGTTGGAATACCGAGAGGGGGGGTGAATCAGTATGATAAATATACATAATTAGTGAACAATAAGAAACCAAACAAAACAAAATACGCCAATATTTTACGTGGAAACCCAATGTGGGAGAAAACCACATAATGCTTTTATTATATTTTCAAAAGAACAAAATCCATAGAAGCACGAACTTCCTTGTTTTCCAGCTACAACTCGAAGGAGGCTACAACCCCCTAGTTTTTCAGGCTCCAACCTGAAGGAAGCTACAACTCCTCAATTCTCTGGATCCAACCAAAAGGAGGCTACACCCCCCTATGATCTCCAGCTACAACTGGAACGTGCCTACAACCACCTATCCTTTCCCCATCCAACCACCCTGAAATATAAGTGTCAAATAAATTATACTTCCACTGTCACTATGTCACTGTCAATATGTCCCTCTAAAACTTGTCACTGTAAAACATGTACCAACAACCTTTCACAACTTGTAACAACAACCTCTCAAAACAATCTCCTCAACCAATAAGATCTAATCACATAGATCTCATACCCACTTTCACAAGTGTATAGCTCAAACAATGTACAACTATATTTCTATGATCATGTGTCATACATATAAAAAAAATCATAAACCAAAGTGTAGTGAACCCTCACTATTATGCAACCTCAATCAAAATCCATCAAACATGTACCAAGATATGTCTCAACAATATACCCAACAAAGTGTGCTAGTGACAAACAACAAATATACCATCACTGTAACTATGTATATTTGTCTCATACAATATGTATCATACATTCAATAGTCCCTCTATATAAAATACTCAATCTCCCATAACCATATCTCACACAATCACAAACATCCAATTACAAATAGGCATATTACATACCTTTTTATCATGTAGATAGATCTTTTTGTACCTGAACACTATCACACTTCTTGTATCCTCTCTACAACTTCTATAATGAGATTCACTCCTCAATCTATATATATGGTAGTTCCTCGCACGATGAAGACGAGTTTTGAGTAGGGCCTCGTGTGATAGGCTATAGGAAAAACACAATTATGCCTCATGGGACATTTACTGTTTCATCCGCGGGGATGACCATAATCATCTTTTTTCATGACTTTCCCTCTCTCTGTTGCAGCTGCAAAACTTTGTCATCACTCTTCCTTCACTACCTAAAACTTGTGCAACTTCATATGTATACATGAGTAACTGCAATAAATGTAACATCCCCAACATCCAACTGGGTTGTGCCACGTAAAAATTTTGAACTATATACAAAATTAAAACATATACAAACAAAAACTATTGCAAAACTTTATATATATATAAATTAAAATAGACAAATACATTCTTCAAATGCACAGATTCGTGCAAAATAATAATAAAAATACACATGCAACACACACAAGAAAAACCCATTAAAATAAACTCATAAATAATAGTGCAGCATATAATTTAACACAAAATTGACACTTATCTTGGCAAGAATATCGCCAACTGTGTGAAGACCTTGCATGAACCTCCCAACCTTAGACCATGCTGCTCATCACTCTCAATAGTGGTTCACCCCCAAGCTAGGACTAAACTCCACTTAGGTAAAAGGGGTTCCTAACTAGGATGATGTATCTAAGACAACATGAAAGACTCTGTCACGGGTTCCTACTCAAACTAACAACCTATAGTCCCTCGTTTCCCACATGCATGTCCCACCCTAGGAAGTGTGCCCCTTCTCTACTCAACAATCCTTCGACTACCTGAATTCCTTTCTGGGGCTTCAAAAGCATGCCAAACAGGAAGTCTCAGAGCCCTGTAGTTGTAGTTTGGCACCTTCAGAATTTCAATTCCCAACAATTCTCTCACCTAGAGAGAAATTTCTCACGGGCCTGGAAACCTACCTCTTTAGTATCCCATGGGCCTAACAACCCGCTTCTTCAGTCCAACTCCCAAGCTAACCAAGAACAGATACATGTACAAGTACAATGATAGTAATATAAAGGTACAGAGGACAACTCAATGAGTGAGTGAATGATGATGGAAAATGAATGGGGAAATGAACTAAGTCCAAACTATATGTATGCATGTTCCCAACTTGACACTTGTCATGATGAGAGTTACTTTGGTCCACTTGTCCCCATCCTTAGAACTTAGGATAAAATAATTATCCAAACTTTATACTTTAAGGAGTATTAATATAATATTCCTTTTTGGCTTAATATCCCTATTTTATCCCCTTATCCTTAACTTTTAGCCCCCCCCCTTTCCCTATCTAGTAGAGTTTAGTCCCCCATAATATTTTATCGTGGTCGGTCTACATGCAGTGATGTATTATATTAATGATAAGACATATATAAAAATAGGCTTAATGGCCTTTAGCATCTAAGCTCTCTGGCCAAATACCATACATAAGCCGTCTAGCTTATAATAACTGGCTCACCAACCTATAAAACACAACATATACAAAAAGGCTCCCTGGCCTCAAAATCACATGAACTTAAGTTTGTTGTGCATGGTATCCTGGAATGTGCACACTTCGTCATTTTAGTGCACAGTACATACACGCACTATACCGTGGAATGTGCATACAAAAATGATATCAAAAAACTCACCAACTTAAGTACATTTGCATTTACATTTACAGTTGGGATTTGGCCTAGGGGTATTACAATAAACCTTTCACAAGATAGATATTCAATGTGCTCAATAGGTGTTAATGGGAGTCTCTTTCTCTCTTATTTATACTCTCCAAGTGCCTTCCTTTAGGGTTCATATTCTAATTGGTTTACCCAAATTCCCTCTTTTACGGATAACCCACTTTCTTTTTGTAACTACTTTACCAATAATTTCTAAACTCACTACTTGTTGCAACTAATTTACTTTTAATTATTTTCTTATTTCAACAACTTTCCCCATAATTAATTCCTAGTTGCAACCACTTTGACTAGTAAATTTTTTTATGCTAGAATAATTTATTTCTTTGTAGACCTTCTAAGGGATTCTAGAATATTCATGAGGTTCCTCCAACTTCACTAATCCATATCTCCTCAACCGTGAGGAAAAATGCGACTTAACACATATCATCGAAAATGGAATGTCATGTACTATCCATCTCTGATATTATTACTTCAAAATTCATTGATATTCATGTCTTTATTCCTCATACAAACTTGGGTTCCTTAACCACACTTCTAATGCTACCAGAATTTGTTACCACAGACTTACTTCAAGCGTTGACATCAATGACAACCAACCCAATTATCAAAATGGTGAAGTTGTCAGAGTGATGGTGTGAGTGTAGAGAGGGTCCCATGTGCATTTAATAGCATTATAAAATTACATAAAGTAAATGTTTCACATGAAGGAGATTTAAATTACTTCAAAGTGAATTAATATATCTAATATTGGACTAAGTTGGAATGACATCAATACATAATAAATAAACACCTTTCCAAGCCTTTTTGAGCTGACCACTTTTGGAATTGAATTTGAGGTGTTTGGAGTAACAACTCCAAATGGTTCAGAGTACAACTCCAAATATCTTGGATCATGACTCTGAAGGGCTCTGAAATATGATCACTTGAATTATTTTAAGGTTATAAAATGATTAATGATGCATGTGAGGGGTTTTGTAATATTATATAATATTAAATACCTTTTAATTCTCTCTCTCTCTCTTTCTTTCCATATATATATATTCTTGGAAAACTAAGAGGGGGAGGGGATGACTCAGTTGTTACCGTGCTTAAAAAATTATGCTTATTTTAAACCCTTTGCAGAACACTCAATGGCAATCACAATAATGCAGGGAAGTAAGAAATAGAACATTCAACATCATTCACACATATGAAATATACAGAGACAGATATTTCCTGAGGAAACCCATAAAGGGTAAAAACCTCTTCTTCTTTATATGATAAGTAATCTTTATTTTCTGTACATTATCATACTTATGAGAAATAACTCATAATGAGGCTACAACCTCTATTTTGTAATATGTGACTTGATGAGAGCACCAACTCTTTGGATTCGATAGCACCCACTAGAAGGAAGCACCGACTCCCTGGTTTCTCTAGCACCCACTAGAAGGAAGCGCCAACTCCCTAAGAGTTCCAACACCAACTAGATGGAAGCACCAACTTCCTGTTACACATGCACCGACCTGTCTGTCAGAGAACCGATGTTCTCCCTTGTACCACCCTGCCACCCTGGTTTTTCTAGCTGCAACCAGATGGAAGCTACAACTCCCTGTACTCAAGCACCCACTTGAACCTCTGAGGACAACAGTCCTCCCTAGCACCTCCCAATGACCCTTAAATGTAAATTTTTCCATCTGTAAGTTTATCATAGTGATATAATATTTATCAATGGCTTACCGGTCTTATCACTGTTCTTCTACACTGCTCTACTCTAACTACATTAGTGTCTTCCTGCACACTCTCCTTACACTTTATGTTCTTCTTCCTTTTATTCTCTGTGCACCATGTCCCTTCATTGAACCATTCCTATTCTTTTCATTTCGGTTGTTTCACTTTGCCTCCTTCTACGCGCATAAATCCCTCTCAACAACAATGCCCATCTCCTCTTTGTTCTGCATTCTTATAGTCTCTGTGCACCTTGTGCATGCTATCTCTACAATGCTTCTACATGCTCTCCCCATGTCGACTTCTCTACCTGATCATGATTACAACTCTCAACTTCTCTGGCGGTTAAACACATGCGTCCATCATCATTGGGTGTTATGCCGAGATTCCTTAGCCTCTCCAGCAGTTGAGACTCTTCGTCTTCTCTGTCACAGTCGAGCTCATTCCCTCTGTTGCAGTTCCAGGCTCCAACGATCTTACATCTATCAATATCCTCTATGAGAATTATTCATGCATCTAGAAGATTCCTCGAGACTCTTCATCTTCTCTGGTGATCACCCTCAAGTCTCTCTGAGTCCTCTGGCAGAAACCATCAATCGTTTCTAGAAGTTACACTGTGAATCTCAAGAAAATGCATTTCGACATTTCGACATTCCTTGTGATGAGATATCTTGATTCTCCATGTCACAATCTCTGAAATGGAGTTTGGTTACACTAGCTCCTTCCTCCATCTTCCACAGATGTGACCACTAGCTATGACCACAACTTTATTCGAAACTGCATTTTGCAATTTCACGTTTCACGAAATTGTTGCGAGTCACTCTGAATCTTCCAACTCTCGATCACAAAATGGAAATTAGCTTCATGCTAGCTCCTCCCTCGAGCCTTCATCGATGTGACCATGGGTTATGACCAGGGTCCAATTCTAAACACGCATTTCGCATTTCGTGTTTCGGCATTTTGGCATTTCTCATGTCGCGAATTCCTGTTGCGAGTCGCTTCCCTGACTCCTCCAACTCCCAGTATCTAAAACTCTAAAATGGAGTCAGATCAATGTATTTCAGCGTTTCACATTTCGTTGTTTCGACATTCTTTTCATGAGTGTCCTTGACACCTCCAACTTCTGGTATCCAAAACTCTGAAATGGAGTCTTTTTTGATGTGCCTATTTCGGGATTTCGGCGTTTCACATTTCGCAACTTAAAGACTCTTGAGATGAAGAGTCTTGACTCTTGACTCCTCCAACTCTTGGTATATGAAACCTTTGATTTCCCAGTCTGCAAAACTCCGAAATGGAGTCTTTGTTGATGTCCCTGTTTTGGGATTTCGGCGTTTCTCATTTCGCAACTTCGAGACTCTTGTGACGAAGAGTCTCGACTCTTGACTCCTCCAACAACTGGTATCCAAAACTCTGCAATGGAGTTTACTCTTTTGATCTTTCCATGCCATCATCATGTTTTATCTTCCTTGTCTATTTGTTTTCCATCAAATGAACAAGCACACTCTTGCACTCTTCATGCACCTCTGCATTATCTCTTCTGGTCTTCACGAGCTTACTCTATTGCATATCCCCAAAATAATTTTGGTGCCCGCCTGGAACATTATACCTATACTCAAGCCATCATTGTTGTTGTACTTGCCATCAATGAAAAGCATACACTGCCTATTAAACATGCCAACAATCTCCCCCTTTGGCATTGATGGCAACAAAGGCACCCTAAACCGTTCTTTTAAGGCACCCGAACATGTTATTTTCTCCCCCTTTGACATCAATGTCAAAGAAAACACGTTTCCCTTGAGCTAATGCAGTATTTTTCAGAGGTATCATATATTCAATCAATACAAACTCCCCCTAACAAGATGGACTCTCTTAGGTGTGATATGGGATGACACCCAGCTTCTGTTGGAGATATTCAAATGGTGTCTTGGCTAGGGTTTTAGTAAATATGTCTGTAATTTGTTTCGTGGTTGGAATTTAATGGACCTAAACAATCTGATTGGTGACCTGATCTCTCAGAAAATGGTATTTTATGGGAATATGCTTGGTATTGGAGTGGAATATAGGATTCTTGGACACACTGATGGCACTAGTGTTATCACAATGAATTGGGATCAGTGCGGCGTATTTTACGTCCAATTCTACAAGTGTCTGAATCATCCATAATACTTGAGTGCAACAGGTAGTAGCAGCAATGTACTCTGGCTCTGTAGTTTATAAAGAAATGGAACCTTGCTTTTTACTCAACCATGCTACTAGAGAATCTCCTAAGAAGAACGCACCTCCACTCATGCTTTTCCTTTCATCCATGCAGTTAGCTCAATCAACATCTGAGTAGACTGATAATTGAAAATTATGATTCTTAGGATACCATAGGCCATAGTTCATTGTTTCTTTCAAATATCTGACTATCCTTTTGACAGCTAGAAAATGACTTTGTTTAGGTGTAGACTGATATCTTCCTACCATTCCAACAACATGCATTATGTATAGGTGAGATTTTGTGATGTACAGCAGGCTGCCTATCATTGAACTATATGAACTTTGATCAACATTAGGTGAGTCATCATCCTTTCTTAATTTTCATCCAGTAACCATAGGTTTAGAATCTTCCATTTGAAACCTTTTCAACATTTTTCTTAGATATTTTTCTTGAGAAATGAACATTCCTTCAGACCTCTGAGTAATTTGCAGACCAAGAAAAAATGACAGTTCACCTATCATAGACATTTCAAACTCAGACTCCATGGCAAAAGCAAACCATTTTACCAATGAATCCTTATTACATCTGAAGATGATGTCATCTACATAGACCAACACGATGAGCAAATCATTATCCTTTGTTTTGATATATAGATTGTTGTCAATTGTTCCTCTCTTG
>JZKD02S1674265.1:396162-408547 GCA_000966675.3 Picea glauca
TAAAATGAATAAAGTGGAAAATAATGGTGTGAAACCCAAATGTATTTATGAAAATGATATGATGAAGGTTTAATTGGGCGATGAAATGTAAGGAATAGTGAAGGGAAAGGTGGATAAAGATACGACATTTCTGAGTCCCAACACACACACACACACACACACACACACACACACACATATATAATTACGTGAAGATAATGGCGTGAATTCATAAGACAAAGTTTTGGATTAACATAAAGAAAGGATTAAAATCTTAAGTACATTACAGTCTAATTAATTATATTAAAACATAATATGGATTATGTTATACTATAATTAATTAGCTTATAATATAATGATTACAATATTAGTACATAAGTGAATTATTAGGAAAAGTAAAAATGTGTTTACAGGGGTAATTATTTCGTGGAGAATAATTATCCCTAATGCGATTTAAGTAATTGAATACCAAAGATTGGTATTTCAAGAAATATTAATTAAGTATTTTAATCAATTTATAGGAGAGGACACATGTCATTCTCTGGCTGAGTGAGCCTAAGAACCTTATGGTGACATGTATATTCGTAATAGGTCCATGTGTCGAGTGGATACTGAGCCACATGTCACGTTAAGAGACATATTATTGATGTTGTGGTTGCTAGCAAGGAAGCTAGGATTCCCTTAGGATGACATATGTCCATTTTTAATAGGTTGATGACTGAGTGGGGTCCATTTGGAGAGGTGAACCTCATGCGTTGGATGGATATCAACCATTTGACAAGAGACCGTGATGTGCATATATGTTTCCCATCGAGGAGAAGGGAATATTCCTCAATACCATAGCCATCTGAAGTGGATGGAAAGTGTGTCGAAAGAAATTCAAAACGATGATGGTTGTAGTCCTACATGGAATGAAGTTCCACCGTTGCAGCCTAGGCTAGTACCACGTCATATCTAGGGTGTCACCATGTCAGTTGGAGAGGAAAATGAGATGTCACAAGGATGCCATGTGGAAGTAAGAGATATGTTCCCTATGTAAATCCAAGAACTTGGGAAGGTCACAAATTTCATTCCAGAGCTCAATTTTGAGTGAAGTTACCATCGTTGGGAAGCTCTTGATGATCAGAAGAAATGATGGATCTGTGATAGAGAAGAGTTGAGATTTTTATAAAAAGAAAAAATTTAATACCCCATCTCCTAAAAGGTACTTAGAGGGTTGGTTATTTTACATATACCCTTTGTCAATGATACCACATTGTCATTTGTCAACATCGGTGCGAGGATGTTCAAGTATGATTCACTAATGGGAATTTTTCCCCTTACCCCGTCATCTCCCACTGCAACTATCAATCCTATTAACATGATTTCATCATTTTCCAGTGGATCCCTTGGGTCTTTTGATCCTTGGGTGGTACCTCATTCTAAGGATGTTGAATCATATGTAGCATCCATGTTGCTCGCATTGCTTGAGATTGTCGATGTGGAAATCCCATTAGCATCAATTCATACTGGTCAACAACTCCATCCTCATATGGAGTGTGATCATCCCACTACACCCATACAGGTTTCTGACTCTCCAAGTTCACATGCCATCCTAGATATTGATATTCCTTCAGACGAGGCCATCCTGGAATTCATGGCTTCCATAGAAAATCGAAAGGATGAGATGACACATCGATCATATTTTCTTAGTTTGGAACTAATGAGAGTTAATGTGATGAGTCTCAATATGAGACTTGGGGAATTTGTTGGGGTATCTAGTAGACCTCCCATTATTGACCCTTTTCCACCTCAATTAAATTTTTTAGAACTTTCCACTGAATTCTATGGCTAGCCACTCCTTTTGCATGTCATAACTAGTTTAGTAGTGCCTATCCTTCATGGGTGCCCTAGTTAGCAGCCAAATTTCCATTTGGTTCCTATGATTTTTTTTTTCGTAGGCTCGAGAGCCCTCCTTTAGCCCCATCATGACTTGAATATTGAGCCTCATTTTCCTCTCTTCGTCTATATTTTGGCCATATCTCGTGGGGGTTCCCAAACATTTTTATTGTTTCTTAATCATAGCCTATGCATTTATTTCTTGCATCAAGCCTCCCACTATTGCGTTGTTGGTTTCCCGTATCTTGCTTACCACTATGCAGTATCCTTGACTATCCACCTCTTGAATTATTTGGCCTTTATTTTGCATCCACCTACCCAGAGAGAGAACAACTACTAAGAGTGGATGTCACTTTCCTATGCCACTTGCATTCATTTTTCTTAGTTCAGTTCCATTCACTTAGAACCGACGAGCATATTGTTAAGCCAATTTTTCTATCTCAACGAGTACACTTTTATCTTTCTTTTAGACTCGTAAAAAGACATGAAAAAGACACATCATGAGTATCCTTTTAACTCTTTTCCAGGCTCGTTAAAACTAAACAAAAAGCACACACCGATCATAATTGGATCATTATTTCATTCTCATTGAACCATGAAGGATATCGAGCATACTTTTATTCCTCTTTAACATGCATTAAACCATGAATGAGGTCAATTTTTAAAAAAAAAACATAAAAAAAGAGTGGGGGTTTTTCACCAATGGTCTATTTTCAAAATGGAAATGTCATTTGAGTCACCCTTGAACATGGAACATGTTTGAGTCCTCATCGTACAATTGGGTTTCATATTTCCTAGGAGTCATCCAAATAATATGAGTCAGATATACTCCTGCAACTAGTTACTCCTCGAGTCATCATGGAGAGTGCGTTGGTGCCTCCTCCATTGTTGCACTATATTCATAGAGCTCTTATATCTTGCTTCCAAGTCACTATTTTGTCACGATACATGTTCAAGGGAAGCTTAATCCTAAGTTGGCCATCTACTGTTGTTTTGACCTTCTAAGTCATCCATCCTTGTGTTAGCTTGATGCAGGAGCATTGCCATCAAGAATTAAAGAGGCCAGGTGGAGGACAACTCAACAGCCAACGCATAGATTTCAAACTATTTTTGAATTCCAAGGAGGGCGCATCATTTTGTTTTTAAAGGATTGTAATTTAAATATTTTAAATATTTTGAGGCAAGAGTCATCACATAAGGTTGTCGAAGTTGTAATCTTTTTAATTAACATATAAGGTTGTACAGATACTGATTATTGACTCATATATGAATGTCATTGCCATTCAATGTAATAGTCCTTAGTATATGAATGTATTAACTATGATATGATAGCTCTAAGTCAGTCTCTAGAGAAGGCTCGAGAAGCCTCTCCATGTATAAATATATGTATTGTATGCCCAAATGAGGTTGTTGAATGTTATTTTTATTGTTGTGGATTATTACCTGAGAGTGTTGTTGAAGCTTATGAAGAGTTGCAGAGAGTTGTATGAGTCCATGTACATATTTTATTCAATGAATACAAGTAGAGAGGTTTGATTCCAATTGTATGGTGTTGTGTTCATCTGAATTTTTTAGTACATGTGATGTTTCTTTATTATCTATGTGCTTTATATTTTTATGTATGTTTTATGCATGGATGTGTTCTTCAGTGTTAACTGTGGAAACCTTTGATGTTTCTATAAGTTTCATTTGTTTATCTTATGAAATTCCTAGTGCAAGAAGTTCATAGTGCCGGTAAGGAGTGCGTAGGACGAGTCGAGATAGAATCAAAATCTCAGAAGAGATTGTTAACACTCTATAAATTTGTTCGGCTGATAAACAAATGACATAGGTAACCTAAAAACCAAATTTAGAGTTGGGTACTAACCTGATCAACTCAGAGAGGGCTCTCTCCTGTCAGTTGGTATTCTTTTGACAATCAATGACTAGGTTTTGTTGTTTGGGTTTTTTCTTTATAAATCTATTGGAAAGGAAGAGGAGGGACACTTAGGTATATGGAGTCAAATTTATGAAAACAAATAGAAAAATTCACTGTCGAGTAGAAATCTCCAGAGGACAAAGGCTAAATGAGGTGATAAATATGAGTTATAATTTGTAAATTTGCAGAGTGTAGGAAGAAATGAAAACATGTAAATTCATCAGAGCATTAAATAAATGAATTTTGAATTAGTTAGGAAGAACTTAACACTGTTTAAATTTCTTGAGCCAAGAGCATCACAAGATGAATCATGGGCCTTTGACTATCCAATTTAAACAAAATACATTGAATATGAAATCAAAAATATAGGAAATACATACAAAGAGAGGAGACAAAACTCAAATCACTACCATTAGAATATTTTCATGGAGACTTCAAGACTTATGCATGTATATTCAATTCAGCTTCAGAAAATTACATTCATGTTCCATAATAGCTACAATCATGCCCTTGCACTTCTTCCAACACTAATACATTATGAACCTCTAATACTTATACAATTCAAGTTCCTTTTGTTTGAAATCAATTACAATAGTTGAAATGAAACGTTTCAGTTTCTGAAACTGATTACAATAATTACAAAATGACAGTTTCAGATCGAAACTGATTACAATAATGAGAAAGAAAATTTTTGGTAATTCATATTATGAATTCTTTGATGCTTCAGTTTCTTTCTTTGTCTATTTTTATTCTCTGGTCCTCTATGTGGTCTTCCATATTTAGTGACACCTGGACATCATCAATTGGAACCTAGAAAACTTCACTTTGTCCTACCCATTCACACTATCACCTTCCATTGCAAGTCAAAAGGGATATCATAAGATGTCATTTCTTTGATCAGGATCTCCAGGTCAATGCAAGAGGCATATGTCATGACTGGTAGTCAAGTTTTCACTTCTTTGAACTGATTCAAAATCTCAAATTTTGTGATCAGATGTTCAACCATGGTTACTCCTTTAAGGTTTTCTTCCATGTTTTCAAACTTGGAGTGATCCATTCTTCACTGAGTGATGCGAGAAATATATTATTCCTGATCATATAATTTTACTTTTCCTTCCCAAAATGATGGGTGGCCTTTAATAAACAAATATCCAAACAAAGCTTTGAATTCTTGCACACTTTGCTCCATCTCTGTTTCCTTGGTTTGGACTGATTTTAGAAGGTTATGTTTAGCAATAACTTTCTTGGCCCAGATGATCAATGTAGTTCTATATTTAACTCTAGAGGTATGAAGTTTTGCAGCAGGGATGGCGTTTAGCAGGTTTATGGAATTTTTGGACCACTCTGATGGTTTCTTTGCTAAAGTCTCATTCAGAATAGTTCACCTGCTTCTGGATGTGATCGAAATGTTGTCTTTATCATTTATGAAATTCAAATACACTCTGAATTTTGCATATTCAATAGCTATATAATCCTAGATGATGTGTTTGGATCCTTGCAATAGTCCTTTGCCTCTTAATCTTATTTTCAGCTTGTCTATCCTTTCCTGCAAGGCTTGATTCTCCTTTTGAAATTGAGCCATTATTTCATCTTTTTCTTGCATCTCTTGCTTCAATTTCTCTATGATCCTTTGTAGCCCTTTGATTTCCCTTTATCTCACTCTAACTTGTGATATAACCTGGACAAGTCCTTCAGTTTTTGGCCCAACTTTTGTAGTGGGAGGTACAACTACATCCCTGTTCAACAATTATGTTTTCTCTTGTGACCATTTCATCTTTTCTTGCTCTAGCTGCAACACCTTAACTTTGGAGTTAAATGCCTCTTGACAAAATGTTTCTTTTTCATCTTCCTAAGCAACCACTTCTCCATTTTGTGGGTGTTCTATGGAAGACATTTTCAATTTCTTCTTCAATCTTTGAATTAATTTTTATTTCTCAGACAATGACGTTTTCACCCATTGGGGACCTTTAGATTCCAATCTTTTGACTTGAATCTGCCAAGCCTTGCTAGATTCATTTTCCTTCCTTAAATTTTCTTCCAATTTCATCACATGGGATGACAATTTTGAGTTCTTCAAGATTAAACTTAAGTAATATCAATACAACATGTCACTGGTATATCTATGGAGTTTGACCTTGTCTGGAGCACTAATGTTGTCATAACTTATCTTGATCTCAGATGCTTTGTCTTCATCTCCAACTTCTATATTAAATGTCCTCTTATCAATATATCTCACTGTGAACAAAGAATATTTATGCTGGGAAATATTTTCTACCTCGGGGACTAAATCCCTCATCTCACTCAAAGAAATATTTCCCTTCTCGGCATATTGTTTTGCCAAATCTTCTTTTGATTGATACACTACTTTAGATGTCTTGTCATAGATGTAATCTTTGTTGCTAAAAGTTTTGGAGCTGCCTTCACTTTGGAGTTTACATTCCTTCTCAACCTCTACAGTGCTAGTGCCACTTTACACCATATCTATATTTACTTGTTCTTTAGGCTCTTCTTCCTCTAAATTCACTATCTTTGGAGACTATGAAATATTCATATTCTTAGGAGCAGTCTGATAATCACTAGTGCCCATGGCCTTTAAACTGCTTTTTTTCCTGTAAACACTCATCTTAGGAACCTTGACTATCAGTCTCTGAGGAGCTTGCCATGCTTGGATATTTTTCAAGGCTGCCTCCACTTGCTGTAGTCGAGTTGGTTGCAAGAGTGCTTCCATATCAGCACAAACTTCTAGGTTTTCTAGTTTATCAAAACCCTCAACATGTTCATGCTCATAAGGGGCCTATTTGTTCATCATTATTCTCTTGTATATGATTTGGTGTGGGCCATTAATTCTCCCCTGTAGTTGTGCAAAACCAAAATCTTTGAGCTTTGCTTGAATATGAGATAAACAAAATCTGGCTTTGACAATGAAAGGGAAAATGATAAAAGGGAACTTGAGGTTGGAGGATTTGTGCAATTTTAGGAAATTCTTTGTATCATATATAATTCTCTTCCTGATGAATTCAAGGGAAACGATTCTGGGGGATTCATGGCAACCACAAACCTATATCATTGTTAAATGAATGAATAGTACCGAGTCTCCCACTTTGTTTTCTATATTTGGATGTAGATATCTACTCATGTTATCCAGAACTCTAGGTAAGCTGGTGTTGAATATTAAACTATAAACCCTGGACATGACTTTGTTGATGAAAATGATAAATGTAATCCTTTTACATTTAGTTGATAGGAATGTTTCTTCAAGAAATTATTTCTTATTGGTCTCTATGAAAATCTTCAACAGATAGTTGTAGTATCTGAAATTCCTTAGAGAAATGAAATTTACCAACTGCTTATGGATATTATTAGCTATGAATTTATCAAAGCTGATATGGATTGCCAGACCAAACTTTGACATAAAAAATGTCAACAGGAAACTGATCATGACTTTGACCACATATTTGTCATTATCTAGACCTAAAACCTAACTCAAAAGGGAACAGACCCATTGGACTTCAATAACCATTATACTCACATCCATGGGAAATGACAGACTCTCTGAAAATTTTTCTGGTTTGACAATTGTTTGTAAAAATAGATCTTTGACTTCTGATGGACACTCTTTGTATAACCTAATTAGCTTTTCTTCATTGAAAGGTTCATACATTGTAGAGAAAGACTCTGGTATACTAAGGGAATCTCAAATTTATAGACTCTCTACCCTACACAAGACCTTAGAACCTTGTTTATTCATGATGACCTTTTCTTCATGCGAATATTGTTCTGCACACCAACCTATAAATTCAAGAAAGGGGAAAGAAATTTCTACAACATATGAGACTATGGAGGCCTGGAATGCTTCAAGGAATGGTATGTGTTTTCCTACATTATCAGACAAATTTCTTGTCGACACAAAGATGGGAGAAATGGTGATTTCAGTGTCAAAAACTTATGAATCTCGATCAATTAGGTCTTATTCATAAGACATAGGGTATTTCTATGTTATTGAAGTTATGATAGGGTTCACGACAACCATGAAAAATAACTGTAAATAAGAAGAAATCGAATGAACTTGGACTATTGTTGAGCTACAGTTGAACAAAGTTGGTTGTGCCAAGTTTCAAACGTTCTAGTATTTTTAAAAATAATAAAATAACCAACAAATTCCCTTTATATACTTTTTCAATTTCTGGGGTGCGAGGAAGTGTTTTGGGGAAAATCGCTTCTCACCCCAAAATGCCCCCGATGATGCCATGTAGCCCCGAACCAAAACCATGGTTTATATTTTGGTCCGCCTTCTAAAATTATCCTTCGCGCAACTTCTTCCCCGGAAATGATCCTCGACCGTCGATCTGGAGTGCCCACGATCTGTTATGTATTGGGTCCCATCACCTCAGTGCCCCCACCAGACTTAACATGTTCCTACTAGATTTATCCCTTCCCTTGATTTTTCAGACTTCCAAACCAATTTAGCACCTCTCTAAGTCCCAAAATCTCATTTTCACACAAAACAATTAATGGTGATAACAAAGATAACATGAATTTACAGTTGAAGTGAAAGGAGTGCACAGTTTCTCAGTGGAGAGTAGAGTTCAAAGAAGACCCATGCAGGAGTGTGTCAGTAAAACACTGTGTTTAAGTGTTGAAGAAGTCTCGGAGGAGACAAGCACAAGGGGTGCGTAAAGGAGAGTTTTTCAAAAATCTCTAAGTCTAAAAAATTATCAGAAGTTCAAAGGCTGCAAGGAGTGTGCCATATGTTTGGGATACCTATGTTGATGATTGCAGCTATGTGAGACATTTTCTAGCTTACAAACCTATGAGATGTGGATCATTGCAACTATGTGAGTCTTTCTCTAGCTTACAAACCTGAGAGAAATCACCTAAGAAGGGTACGTGGTTCCTACCTGAGACAGAGATGGAACATAGAGATGACCTCCTCCATTCAGAGAGTAGAGAAGAACTCTAGATTATTATCCACTAGAAAAGGTGATCTATTTAATTAGACATGCCTATGGTTGAGCACAAGGTGAACGTGTGAAATCCCAAAGTGTTGGGTGCATCGTTATGTGAACAGAAATGAAGATGATGTATTAGCCTCCTCTGAGGAGTATATTTGACGAGTGATCCAGGTGGATATCGGTTGCCACCCACCTTTTCCAGTTGGCTCAAAACAACTTTCTAGCAATAATGATAATTCACTATTTTTAGCAATTTTTCGGGTCCTGAACTTCCAGAGCTGTTTTGAGGCCCTAAACGACATTTTTTGAGGCATGTTGTATTTGCAATTTTTTTGCAACTGTTGTATTCCTCAGATATATCTTTCTAACGGGATATCATATGCCTAAAACGGAGATCATATGCAAAAGTTACGAACCTGGGAACTTGATGTACTGACTTACCCAAACGGGGCCTACATGACTTTTGGCGCTTCATCTCCTAGGGTTAGGTTTTTGGATGTTTACGATTTTTGAAACTCCTGTTTATTGTAAAAAGGCCTTAAGAGCCTCATTGTAATCATCTTCTTGCGAATGAGCACAGATGTCAGATCTCTTCTCAGAGATAAGCCGCCACCATTCCAGCAAGCTTGTTCTCCGCTGCATTTTACAGTTTCATCTTATTTCCTTATTGAATAGAAAACCAGTTGTAATGTATCTCTGTTATTTTGTGTTAAGCATCTGGTAATAATCTGTAGTCATTTTGTTCTGCTCACAAAATATGGATCAATAACTTCCTCATTTTTATCAATATCTGAGCATAACGATGGTTGATAATTTTATTCATAAAATAAATCCAAGTGCTCAAAAGAACGATCATCAAAGTCGTCAAGGTATGACCAAAAATTATTTGTAGAGCATAGCATCAGGTCATCCCTGGGTGTCTAAATAAGGTCAGGTTCTTGTTGCCAGATGTCAAAATTATTAGTAACTTCATATGATAAATGCAAAGACGACCTTTGGAAAGGACCATCAATGTCGTACATGGGATCACCATCATATATAATCATATCCCATCCACGTTTCTTGACATGTATGAATTCATAAAAATTATCAACAAAGTCATTATCTTCATCATAACATGAAGGGGTTAAAACATCTGATACTTCTTTTCTCTCTACATCATAAAATAAAGAATCATTGAAAATTTTGAAATAACTCACCTTGTTTAATCCTTCCTGTGTAGGAGCTTCAAGTGTTCGAAAAACTTCATCAAGTGGAAGATATTCCTTCACATCTTCTGTCTTGAGACATAGAGGATCAATCTTGTCCAAGGGTTCCCTTTCCTCTTCACTCTTTGAGTCATAGAAAAAGGTATCATAAAAAAACTGGAAAGGAAAATGACTTACCTCTTTCTCTTCATCTTGTGCAGGAGGGATATGATCTTGGAGGGATTCATCAGGTTGAGGAGTGGTTATTGGTGCTTCATCCTCATAATTCACTTTTTTAGTCATGTCTTCACTGCACTCTATTGAATCATGGGAAAAATCTTGCTCCTTTTCAAGGGGTTGACAACGTTCTTCATGGATCTCTTTTTTCACATTAAAGGGTTCTTGATGTTGAACATGATAAGCATTTCTGAGATCTTCCACAATATTAGTAGTGAATCCCCCATCTTCCAAGGCTATTATGAGATTATGAAGGGCATATTCATACATTTGGAAGCATGGTTTGGTAAGGTCAATGAACCTACTGATGAGGTGTATGAAAGATGATACACCCTTGTCTTCGCAACAACTCTTAAGCCAATATTGCAAGTAGGATGGCAGAGTGAGTATAAATAATTTTATAAGAGCATCCTCTCCTCCCAACTTTATCTCTCTCAAATACTCCAAAACATTTATGATGTTAGGAGTTGGGAGGCCCAAAAACATTGGAGAGTTGTTTAGCCATTTTGTATCAAAGTAATTTGGGTATCCTTGAAAACTTCTGAAATCAATACTCGGATACATTTGTTCCCGGTGTGCCATGATCCCATAACTTGGAAATATCACAGATTTTGAGAGTAAGGTGGCACCCTGAAAAAATTAGTGGAGTCTCCAGATAGTTTTCCTAAAACTATCAAAGGATAAGGGAAAATGCCCTAGTGGAGTCACCAAGTAATCTTGTTGGATAAAACTCTAGAGGCAAGGCTTACCAAAAAGTGTCATCTGGGGAAGGTTTGACTTAGTGTCCCTGGCAACGATGCCAAAATGTTATCACACAGTTTGTAGCTAGGAAGAAAGGCTATAAAGTAGAGGGCCAAACTGGTGTAATAGGAACCTGTCCCACCCAATGTCACCACGATGGGGAGGTTCTTTCTCTTTAGGGAGGTCAGGGCCAGGGGATACATCCCCAATGATCTGGGGTTTTGAAGAGGATAAAGGATAATCAGACAATGACAAGTTTCCCCCTTCACAGATCACCACCAAAATAGATAGTCCAGCTTATAGCCAACAAAGATAACCAAGTAGAATCCCTGCCCGAGAACAAAGAAACAATAAAATGATATATGCAGGCTCTGGTTAGTACATCATATATATCAAATACTATCTGATATTCAATATAAGCAATTTGAAGGTAAATGTTGATGACATCAATGTTTACAAAAATAACAATAAAAGTAATGTCACTTCACCAATAAATACAAGGTCGATATGGCATTTAATGCAACAAATCAATACTTAACTCAATTAATGCCTTTAACTACCATTCAATTGCTCATAAAGTAAAACGTTGCTGCATTAATATGCAATAACCAAGGATGACATCAACAAATTAGGGTTAGTAGGGTTAGCTAGAGCTAGGGTTAGTGTAGTTAGGGTTTAAAATTCAAAGAGTTTGAGAGTTGTTTGACCAATTTCACTTCAACATTGGAGGACTTCTAGATCAGTGCCTTAGGGTTTAATGGAGTCAAGAGTGAAGGACATACATCTTGAAGGAGGATGGATAAGGACTGGAGGGAAGAGCTCTGAAGTGATGCTATGGTAGGGCCTCAGAGACAAAACCCTAGGGGAGAGAGGCTCACTCCGGTGTTGCTATGGAAAGGCCTCATGCTCTCTCCTCCTTCCTTAGATGGAAAAAATGGCTAGCATGAAAGATAAATTCAAGACAAGAGAGTTAAATCAGGGAGAGTGTTGCTACAACAAATCTCTATCTCCTTTATGTCGTTTAGGGCCTCAAAACAGCTCCGGAAGTTTAGGACCTGAAAAACTGCTAAAAATAGTAAATTATCAAAATTGCTAGAAATTTGTTTTGAGCCAGCTGGAAAAGGTGGGTGGCCATTGATATCCACCTAGATCAATGAGAAACTCCATATGATTCTCCTATGTGAGGCAGCGGGAAATAATATCTCTAGAGTGGACGTGCCTATGGATGAGCATAGGTGAATGTGTGAAGATATGGTTCTTATGTGTAATGCAGTGAGCCAGAGATATGGACATCCCTATGGATGTGCCCCCTAGTGTATGAGAACTAGTGGGTGTATTAGATCCTTTTCTATATTGTACAAGAGTCAGACCTACCTGTTGTTGGATTACTGAGAGGGGGGGTGAATCAATAATAATGTAATGTTAATCCTTTTTCTTCAAATGTTATATCAATGTAGAATTATTATCCAATAATGAGCAGTAATAAATAAACA
>JZKD02S1674265.1:416429-462582 GCA_000966675.3 Picea glauca
TATCAGACCAGAACTATAATAATAACCAAAGTAATTTTATATACGGTCGAGCACTTCGCCAAACCAAGGAATTATTATTTCGGCGCTATACAAGTAAGAGAAATCCCTGTGGAGACATATATGTATAATCATGCTTGACTTGTCTAAAGTTCCAAAAAATCAAAATAACAGTAAATATTATGTACGCATCCACGATAGGTAACACCCTATTAGGTGTTGGAAAAATAGAAGTTCCTCCCCTTTATCCGGAATAACAAATTAGAGAGATGAAATCATTCATCCGACTTTAAATATTCGGAAAGTGTAATCCTAAGATATACATTGGTGTTTCCTAACCTTAACAAATCCCTATCTTGGAAACCGAATACCTTTTATGGGATCTGAAGCCCTCGTAAAACTGACAATCTCAGAGAGGAAGAGACCCTGCAAGAAAACGTAGAGATTTAAAATTAATAACCGCATAAGAAAAGTGGTAATCAAGAAGACCATTGAGAAAATGCACAACCGAGTCCATAAAAGAGGAAAGAGAAATAAAATTTTCCACAGATATATTCAAGAGAGTTTGTACTTAACTCAAGGGATGGGGTCGCCTTTCTTTTCACGGCATAGTTCAAGCTCCGTCTGGTGACTCGAAACGGGGATATGGTGTGATAGAGTCCTGATGGGTACCCTTGCATACAATAGGGCCCCACCATTAGATAGTAATCCAAATCTTACTCCCGAAGAAACGCCATTTATAAACAAATTCAAAGACTAACACAACTGGATCTTAAAAGCATCATGATACAACATGCAATCTTACTGATATAAATAATATTTTTGGTTCGAATGTCTTTTGGCGAAATAAAACACTTTCTCAAATACTAAAACATAACTATTTCTCTCTAGAAATTTGTGCCCACAGACAGAATCAATATGTTGGAAAGGAAAACGAATGTTGTCAATTTAACCATAGATTTTAAATTCATCATACACAGAGAACCTCTTTCCTTTCCCCTTAAAAAAAATGTATTCGATAGTTAGAACCCACTTTGTATGGAGGGAAATGAATTTGTTTACTCTAAAGGAAAAGGGTATAGAGTCTAGAAGCAGAATAACATACATAGAATTCATGACAGGTCTCCAAAGTGATGGGTTTTCGAAGGAAACTGTGTTTCAAAAATAAAATATAAGAAAGGAATTCAGAATTACCAACCAAGAAGACATTCACAGTCCCAGGCTCTCCTAAGTAAGATCTAGGCATGGAGATGGACATGTATGAAGCTTTTTCCCTTCCAAATGACAGAACCTGGAAGAAATTTTTTACCACGGACAAATATAAGAAGAACGGGCTGAGACTTCTTTCATCTGTAATACCAAATTATTGCTAGCTAATAAACAAACCTGGTAACTAGAGAACAATTAGAGGAAATTGGAGGAAAGTAGAAGAAATTTCCACAAGGGAGTGTACCCTAACTAGTCCAACCGAATAACATAGGGAAAAATAGTCCAAGCTTGAAATATCTTAGGTGGGAATCTCAGAGAACAACGAAGACCGCCAAAGGAAAAACTCCATTAAATCTTTTATCCAGTTACCTAAACATTCATAATACACAGGCATATAACATGGTTCAAATAAACTTACCAGGATAAGAGCGGGGTGGATAGATGACTCCCTCCCACACAGAGCAAGTAATTCCATCAATGGTTGAGTCTAACACCAGAGGCAACAACAATAAACTTTGGCACTAAGGGTTTACCACCAAATCTTACAACCCAAGAAACGTTGAATGCTAGCCATGCGAGTACTTATCCCAGTTTAATGAGAGGAACAATGTAAATTACCATAACCATGTGTTTATGGCAAGGTGTAAAATAATGGATAGGAACGCAAGTCGAACAGGAGCCCGAGGAAAGGTGTTGTAGAAAGATTTTAATGCAACAGACATAACTCTATTTAATACACAACTTTGTCCCTATATTTTTCCCATCACCAATTAATGAATGAGGACGACAGCCAGTTGAGATGTTGGGTTTGATCCTTACATGTGTTCTTTCCTTTTAATATTTATTGGATGGACTAGGAAGTTGCATCCGAAAACTAGTCACTTCAAATTTGTTCCAGTTTTAAGAAGAACAATGTATACCTTAACAAAAACCATAACTACCTAATGCCAGTTCTATTCGTATATCACCATGATTATGCGTATACAAAGACACTCCGATATAACTCCAAATCATTAGACTTTACACCCAACTGACTTGTACAATCTTGTAATCATGTTAAACAAAGGTTAAATGATACCCTTTGGAATACAATTATGGTACACAACCATAATATTATCTTATGTAGGTATGTGAATTAATTCTGACAACATTAAGTCCAAACCCTTTTTTTTCTGATGTAGTAAGGAGGAAAATGCATCATATTATGTTTAAGGGTGAGATAATAAACAACTAGACCTTTATCAAAGCATTATACAATTGTGATATGAGTGTGTTATAAGCACGATAAACTAGTAAGATAAATAATAGCACTTAAAAAAAAAAATTTAAGTTTGGGATTTTTGGGGAACATTACATATGGTATCAGAGTGAAAGTCACAACACTGGGCCTGAATAGGGCCACATTAGTTGCTTAGTATATATTCTAATTTATGTAAAAACTAATAAACCTTATGGTTACAAACAAAAATCCATTTCTATTTTGTGTTAATTATGGCATCTTAGGATGATGCAGAAATCAGGATGGAAGGAAATATGCAGCAAAGACTTCCTGGAGATCCAAGACAGAACAGTGACGGAAGCTCACCCACGGAGGTGTTGGAAACAATGTGGAATCTTATTGTAGAACTACATATTTTCAAAGCCGACAATGAAAAATTGAAGAAATCACAACAGAAACAGCAAGAGATAAATGAAGTCTTGTTGTGCAGTATAGTGACCAAGGAAATATCAAAGGACGATAACCATGATGAGGAGGTCAGCAAAATGGCCTCCAAGAACTCTGGGCTAGAAACAGAAAAAGGAGACAGTTCATCTGAAGGAACACCTTCAGTTGAAGACAAAACTAAACTAGACCGAAAAAGAAAATGAGTAGACCACCTTGAAGGAGAATTGAAAAAGATTAAACCAACCACCTTTGATGGAGAATCCAGGACAGGAGAAGAAGCAGAGGCATGGTTGTTGTACATAAAAAAATACTTCCATATCTACAACTATTCCAGCAACATGAAGGTCAGAATGGCCATTTGCAATCTGAAAGGAAAGGCCAGCATTTGGTGGCAAGACCTGAAATTGGCCAAGGGCCTAAAGGAGAAACAGTTGGAATGGTTTGATTTTAAGAAGTATTTCAAGAAAAAACACCTTTCTGAAAATGATTATGAAAGGAAGACGAAATAATTTTACGAGTTACGACTTGGACAGATGACAATGGAGGACCTTATAAATAAATTTTTTGAACTACTAAGGTTCGTACCATACATCTAGGAGGATAAGGTAAAAATTCAACGGTTCTTAAGTTGTTTACCACAATCCTACAGGGATAGAATTGAGTTTGACAACCCCAAATCCTTGAGTGAAGTATTTAGGAAAGAAAGAATGTGTTATGACCAGTATAAACAGCGGGCATAATTTCCCAAAGCCTGGAAGGATAAGAAACAATATCAAATGAACCAATGGAAGAAGGGATTCTAGCCAGCTCCTTCTCGGAATGCAACAAAAAGCTTTCTGAGAAAGTATTTTCACTCCAATCATCTGAATACGCAAGACATCGGTAAACTAGTAAACATGGAAACAAAGAAGTTTGGGGACAACTCCCGCAAGCCATTAAAGTGTTGGGAATGTGGAGAGCCTCATCTAAGGAGGAACTGCCCATGTTTAATTTCTGCAAATAGAATTGTTGTTCATAATGTGTAGGAAGCATCGATGGTGGGAGATGTGGGTAGAAGCCTGCATAGGATAAATGTAGCCATAGATAGTCAAAAAGATGACCGCCAATCATCGATGGTAGAAATCGAAGGTAAAATCAATAACACTCGAATTTTTTTTTTAATTGACCCTGGAGCTACGTTAAGTTATATTACTCCTAATGTGGTAGAGTCAAATAAACTTATGAAACTGAAGCATGTAAAATCATGGCTTGTACAACTAGCAATAGGTACTAAAAGGGAGGTAGTTGACTTTGTTTCTGACTTTGAGTTCAGCTTAGATGGTAAAAATATAAGAACAAATCTGAACATCCTACCACTAGGATCTTACGATATGATTATCAAGATGGATTGGTTGAAACAACACAAAGCAGTACTAGATTGTTATACAAAGATACTTAGTTACAAAGATGAATTTGGCACTACTAGAATAGCCCAAGGTATACAAAAACCTGTATCAGTCAGACAGGTTTCAGCGATGCAACTCAAGAAATGTATGAGAAAGGGATGTCAAGTCTATGCCATCCAAGTAACGAATCTGTTAGGAAAAGAGGATAATCCAAAGTTTGAAGACTTTTCTATCCTACATGATTTCAGAGACATGTTCGTGGATGAGATACTAGAATTACCTCCTAAAAGGGAAATAGACTTCTCCATAGACCTACTACCCAGTTCAGCCCCTATCTCAAAAGCACCTTACCGAATGAGTCTACCAGAACTAACAGAATTGAAAATACAATTACAGGAACTATTAGACAAAGAGTATATCAAACCGAGTGTTTCTCCATGGGGAGCACCAGTCCTCTTTATGAAAAAGAAAGAAGGTACTCTAAGACTATGTATCTATTATAGACAACTGAACAAACTGACTATTAAGAACAAATACCCCTTACCAAGGATAAATGATCTATTCGATCAAGTAGGTGGGGCCAAGATTTTTTCAAAGTTGGATTTACGATCCAGTTATCATCAAGTTAGGATAAAAGATGAGGACATAAACAAAACATCTTTTTGGACAATATATGGACACTAGGAATTCATAGTCATACCTTTCGGACTCACTAATGCACCAACCACGTTTATGTGCCTGATGAACAGTATTTTGGGTCAATAGTTAGACAAGTTCGTGGTAGTATTTATCAACGATATTCTGTTCTATTCTAAAACGGAGGAAGAACATGATGAACACTTAAGGATAGTTCCACAAACATTGAGAAAACACAAACTGTACGCCAAATTTGACAAGTGTAACTTTTATCAAAAAGAAATACAATATCTAGGACATGTAATTTCAGCAGAAGGCATTGTCATGGACACGAAGAAGATAAAATCCATTATGGAATGGTTGGTACCTAAGGATGTAATGGATATTCGGTCATTCATGGGAATCACCGGATATTACCGCAAATTTATAGAAGGGTTTTCCAAGATAGCATACCCTATCACATCATTACAAAATAAAGGGACCAAGTTTAACTGGTCAGAGAAGTGTCAGGACAGTTTTAACAAGCTGAAGGAATTATTGACAACTGCACCCATTCTGAAGGTAGCAGACCCAGATAAAGACTTCACTGTATAGGTTGATGCAAGTAAAGAAGGACTAGGTGGCATCCTAACTCAGGAAGAACACATTATTTGTTATGAGTATTGAAAATTAAAAGAACAGGAGCGAAATTATGTCACTCATGACTTAGAATTAGTAGCGGTAATACACGCCTTAAAAATGTGGCGACACTACATAATGGGCAGAAAATTTCTACTATTGATGGATAATAGTGGGGTGAAATACTTGTTTAGTCAACCAGATCTTAATGCAAGACAAGTAAGATGGCTTTCCTTCTTGAGGGAATTTGACTTCGAGGTCAGACATATCAAGGGTAAGGAAAACAAAGTAGCAGATGCTTTAAGCAGAAGATTCCATGGGCTATTTGAGATAAATATCAGCAGGGCAGAAAGTGATCTGGAACAAAAAATAAGGACGACAGGTATTAATGACAGAAATTACACTAAGATAATAAAAAAATTACAAAATGATACCACCAACTCAGACAAACCATATCTAAGCATCAAAAAGAAGGGACTATTATGATTTAAAAATAGACTTTACATACCAGATTCAACAGAATTAAAATTAACAGTTTTGGACGAAGTGCATAAGAAACCATATTTTGGCCATCCAGGTTACCAGAAAACAATAACAACACTTAGAAAACTATTTTTCTGGCCTAGTATGAAGGGCGAAACAACAGAGTACTTGGCTAGGTGCCAAGATTGTCAGCAGGTTAAGGTTGATCACCAACATCTAGCCGACCAATTAGATCCATTACTGGTGCCAAAATGGAAATGGGAGACCATATCGTTGGACTTTATAACAGGTTTACCTAAAACTCAGAAATAGAATGATTCCATCATGGTTGTAATCGATAAACTCAGTTAAGTGTGCACACTTTATTCGTGTAAAGTCTACTTTTAAAGCTATAAAGATTGTTTAAATATTCATGAAAGAAATTTTTAGAGTGCATGGTATTCGTAAAATAGTGATTTCAGATAGAGACGTAAAATTCACATCTGCTTTTTGAAAGGAATTGTTTGCAGGGATACATACTAATTTGAATTTCAATATGAGTTACCATCCACAAATGGATGGACAGAATGAAAGGACAAACCAAATCATAGAGGATATTCTTTGCATGTACATAAGAACAAAACCAAACAAGTGGGAACACTACCTGCACTTGGTAGAATTTGCATATAACAATGGGTACCAAACTTCGACTAAGTTGAGCCCTTTCAAAGTATTGTACGACCAAAAGTGTACGACTCCAATTAGCTGGGACAACCTGGTTGAGAGACTCATGATTGGGACAGAGATGCTCCAAGAAATGGAGAACATGGCAAGGAAGGTACAACAAAACTTAAAAGAAGCACAGGATAGACAGAAAATCTATGCAGATCAAAAAATAAGACACCTGGAATTCCAAGTAGGAGACCATGTTTATTTGAAGGTCAAAGCCTGGAAAAGTTCGTTGAAGTTAGGGAACTGTGCCAAGATAGCACCTAGGTTTTGTGGGCCCTTCGAGATACTAACTCAAATTGGACCCATAACATACCAACTTGCACTCCCAGCTAATCTAAGAATTCATAATGTATTTCATGTTTCTTTATTGAAAAAGTATGTTCATGACCCTACTCATATGATTGATTGGAACTTGGTGTAGGTGGAACCCAAAGGCAAGTTCCAGGTGAAACCCCTGCGTATTCTAGACCGGAGAGAAATAGCACTTCGAAACAGAGTCGTCGCTCAGGTAAAGGTGCAATGGAAGGACTTTAGTCCTGAGGAGGCCACTTGGGAGTTGGAGGGATATTTGTGGAAATATCATCCAATCCTGTTCCAATAAAGGAACGAACACTGAGGATAGTGTTTTACTAAAGGGGGAAAGGATGTGACATCCCCAAAAATAAAATATTTTTGAAATTTAAATTTATGGAAATTTCTTTCGTTTTTAGTAAATTCGAATTTGGAAAAAAATTTCCATTTATGGCAATTCTGAATTTTGAATTTTATAATTGTAATTAATTATTATGACTGTTGGGTAGAGACCTGATTTGACCCAACTAACTATTTGACTATGACAGTTGTATGAAAACAAAATATTTTATATTGATTGTAGGAGGACAAATGGAACAACCATGTTAAATTTAGCTGACCATGACTCCAAGAGTGGGGAACATGTTGGACTACCTCTAGGTTGATTGTTACAAGTGGAAAATTAGTGATTTGGCCATTAGCAGCCCCTGAAAATCAGGGATTTAGAAATCTGCAAAAATTCCAAAGGGAGGGAAAAAAGACCTAGGAAAATTGATAAATAGCATATGTGAGGATGCAGGACATTGTCAAGTGGAAAAAGGAATTTTTCACTTGTTGTTATGAGAACTACCTGTTGTGTGTGAGGCAAGGAGAAGATTACTGACAGAGGAAGACATTGCTGAAGTAGAAATTCCAAGTTTTCCCTCATGGATTCATGGTCAGGCTAGGGGGTGAATAGGACAAGAGATTTTGTTGTCCCATTCTACGGTTGGGAGGAACGTGGTTGTTCCCTTTGTCTTCTCATGAATTGATTCAGATAAGTTATTCTACTCTGTCTTTATTTAAATATTATGATCACTGATAGATCTGCGTTTTTATTTTGTTTCTATGAATGAATCATGGTCGAATGTTGTTGTTATTAGAGACTGATCAAATACCTCCTATTCATCAATTAGGAATGGATTATTTCTGTTGGAACATAATGCTGAGTAAATACTAATGAAATTGGATGTATGAACGGAAGAATTTCATTACTCCTGTAATAGGATAACCTCTAGGTTAAATCACACTTTTATTTCTGATGAGTAAACTAATATTGTGCATGATGCGATTGCAATGAATTATATCGTGTTCTATGAATAATCATATTTCTGTAGGTAGTTATAGTATACGAGGAGTTTCAACTCATGTACTAGTAAATCCAAAAGTAAAATATACACCCCCTACATGACAAGTTTTGCATAAAGATGCGTACAGGAAAATGCACCATATGTGTTGCATGTATATATAATTACATATTTATATACCTATGTAAAGTACACTAATTTTAGGAAATGTGTACAACAAAACTGAAGCAACAGGAATGGTAAATATTATATATGTTTGTCCAAATGTGATATACAGTATACACCATCATTATGCAAATGAAATACCATATGCGTAAAGTTTGGCGAATTTGAAATCTAAGAAAATCTGGAACCCAATTAACAAATAACAACTGTGTCTAACATATCTATTGCTCTAAGGAAAATATAATGAGTCATACTGTCGAGCCATTCTTATAGAGAACATATGAAAATTCAAAGTAAATCTTCCATAGTCTGAATTGTAATAATGATCATAGCATATATATATATATATCAGACCAAAACTGTAATAATAACGAAAGTAATTTTATATACGGTCGAGCACTTCGCCAAACCAAGGAATTATTATTTCGACGCTATACAAGTATGAGAAATCCCTGTGGAGACATATATGTATAATCATGCTTGACTTTTCTAAAGTTCCAAAAAATCAAAATAACAGTAAATATTATGTACCTAGCCATGATAGGTAACACCCTATCAAGTGTTGGAAAAATGGAAGGTCCTCCCCTTTATCCGGACAAACCAATTACAAATATTAAATCATGCGTCCGACTTTAAATATTTGGAAAGTGTAATCCTAAGATAGACATTGTTGTTGCCTAACCTCAACAAAGAACTATCTTGGAAATCGAATACCTTTTATGGGATCCGAAGCCCTCGTAAAATTGGGAATCTCGGAGAGGAAGAGACCCTACAAGAAAACATAGAGATTTAAAATTAATAACCGCATAAGAAAAGTGGTAATCAAGAATATCATTGAGAAAATGCACAACAGAGTACATAATAGAGGAAAGAGAAATAAAATTTGCCACAGATATATTCAAGAGAGTCTGTACTTAACTCGAGGGATGGGGTCACCTTTCCTTTCGTGGAATAGTTGAAGCTATGTCTGGTGACTCGAAAGGGGGAGATGGGATGATAGAGTCCTGATGGGTACCCTTGCATACAACAGGGCCCCACCATTAGATAGTAATCCAAATCTTACTCCCGAAGAAACACCATTTATAAACTAATTCATAGACTGACACAACTGGATCTTAAAAGCATCGTGATACAACATGCAATCTTACTGATATAAAGAATATTTTCGTTTGATGTCTTTTGGCGAAAGAAAACACTTTCTCAAAAACTAAAACATAACTATTTCTCTCTGGAAATTTGTGCCCATAGATAGAATCAATATGCTGGAAAGGAAAATAAATGTTGTCAATTTAACCATAGATTTTAAATTCATCATACACATAGAACCTCTTTCCTTTCCCCTTAAAAAACATGTATTCGATAGTTAGAACCCACTTTGTATGTAGTCCGATGAATTTGTTTACACTAAAGGAAAAGGGTGTAGAGTTTAGAAGCGGAATAACAGACATAGAATTCACGACAGGGCTCCAGAGTGATGGGTTTTCGAAGGAAACCGTGTTCCACAAATAAAATATAAGAAAGGAATTTGGAATTACTGACCAAGAAAACATTCACAGTCCTAGGCTCTCCTAAGTAAGATCTAGGCATGGAGATGGACATGTTTGAAGCTTTTTCCCTTCCAAATGACAGAACCCCAAATAATTTTTTTACCACGGACGGATATAAGAAGAACGGGCAGAGACTTCTTTCGTTTGTAATACCAAATTATTGCTAGCTAATAAACAGACCTAGTAACTAGCGAACAATTAGAGGAAATTGGAGGACAGTAGAAGAAATTTCCACAGGGGAGCGTACCCTAACTAGTCCAACTGAATAACATAGGGAAAACTAGTCCAAGATTGAAATATCTTAGGTGGGAATCTCATAGAACAACAAAGACCGCCAAAGGAAAAACTCCATTAAATATTTTAGCCAGTTACCTAAACATTCATAATACACAGGTGTATAACAGGGTTCAAATAAAACTTACCAGGTTAAGAGCAGGGTGGATAGACAACTCCCTCCCACACAGAGAAAGTAATTCCATCAATGCCTGAGCCTAACACCAAAAGCGACAATAATAAACTTTGGCAATAGGGGTTTACCACCATATCTTACAACCCAAGAAACGTTGAATGCTAGTTGTTAGTGCCAATTCTTGCAAGGGGGTGTTTCTCTCTGATTTCAGGCCCTTGGTGTAAATGTGTAGAAATGGGGTTGAAAAAAACCCATCAAATGCATTTTACTCAAAGGCCGTAGTCGTGAATGTCAAGCACAACACACAAAAGAAGTCCAATTCTGTCTTAAAATCAAGTGAGCGGGCATTTTGTTTTCAACGGCGAGGATCCATAGATGGAGCAGATTAACGGTCATTAGGCAAGCTTGAGTCACAGAGTTGCATGAGGTTTAGCGGATGGGCTCATCTCTTATGGACAAAGTCACGAAATGATCATGGTCATCCGATCCAGTCGGGACACATGGTGCCTGATCAGGCTCGATCATGATTTCAGCTATTGGGACTTCAAAATATAGGGGGTCGATTTTCCACTGCATCAGGAAAATCCAAAATGTGAAATGATTAGTCGTTTCGTCATTTCGGCTACCGGGACTTCAAAAGATAGGGGGTCATTTTTCCACTACATCGGGAAACTCTGAAACGCGAAATGATTAGTTGTTTTTTCATTTCAGCTAACGGGACTTCAAAAGATAGGGGGTCTCTTTTCCACTGCATAGGGAAACTCCGAAATGCGAAATGATTAGTTTTTTCGACATTTCAGCTACCGAGACTTCAAAATATAGGGGGTCTCTTTTCCACTGCATCGGGAATCACTGAAATGCGAAATGATTAGTCATTTTGGCATTTCAGCTACCGGGGTTTTGAAAGACAGGGGGTCGTTCCTCCCTTTCATTTGGAATCTTCAAAATGCGAAAGAGCCTTTAGTGTTGGGCACATGATCCTAGGGCCAGGGTAGTTCAATGGAAAAATGATTGTGGCCATCAGTTTTTAAAGTCGATCCAACTGTTGATCCTGGAGGGTCGTTTCGCAAGTTTGGGCACTAGGAAATTTGAAGGCAGGGGAAGTAGAAATCCCCGGAAAAAAAAATGCCGAAACACCCTTGGAGAGAGACGCCAGGTCATGGCCCTAGGATACATTGATGGCAGTGCCATAATAAAGGGAGGCTAGCCTCTGAGACTTAAAGAGAAGGCGCGTGGTCTTCTCCTGAGCATATCGTCTCGGCCCCTCCCTGGGGAAGCAGTTAATGAAAATCGAGCAGGTAGATGAAACCTATGCTCGAGCCATAAATGGAGGGCATGGGAGGCCTGGAGAAATCAGCGCGTGGTACCCTTGTATACAGGTCCCCCTGCAAGAGCCATGCTAAGTTAAGGTGGTGTTTGACGAAGGAGTTCCATCCAAGTTTAACTAAAGATACGACACGACATAGAGGTTCGAGCACACCTGTACTGGGCAAATTTTCTGAGTATATATGCTCAGTTTTTTTATTTTTTGTGAGGATGGATAGTAGAGCAGAGTTCCTGACTGTAATGTTTTAATGAAGCACTAGTTTTCCTGGCTATGTATCCACATATGAAATTTCTTATTCAATGTAAGGTAGTTCTCTTTTTCATCTGGTTTTGATCTCATACTAAAAGGGTTCATGATTGAATGATTCACATGAATCGTCATGACTGTGTTATGATAAAGGATTTATTATGACGTTGTTATGTTCTTTTAGTGTTTCTTCTTTTGAATATAAGAAGTTCTTGTGTTCAAAGTTTTCTTCTACAGGTTGTTGGAATCTCGATGCCTACAACAACTCTTCGCATTTCCTCATAGAAGTCTTCCTCCTACTCACCCTTATTACAACTTACTATTTAAAGTTGAACCAATACCTCATCTTCTTGTGCATGCCTAGCCTAGTTTATGAGTTAGAACGATATTGTTCCGAGTTTACTTCCATTCATCACCCTTTATCAACAAATAGTGACATAAACTGATGGGCTTCAGGCTTACTCCTACTGCAATCCAGGAGTGACTTATGTCACCAACACTAGCCATGTGAGTACTTGTCCTGATTTAATGAGAGGAACAGTGTAAAGTACCACAACCATGTGTTTAGGGCAAGGTGGAAAAGAATGTATGGGCACACAAGTCGAACAAGAGGCCAAGAAAAGGTGTTGCAAAAAGAGTTTAATGCAACAGTTAGAACTCTATTTAATACACAACTTTGTCCTTGTATTTTTCCCATCACCAATTAATGAATGAGGACAATAGCCAGTTGAGATGTTGGGTTTGATCCTTACATGTTTTCTTTCCTTTTAATATTTATTGGAAGGACTACGAAGTTGCATATGAAAACTAGTCAATTCAATTTCATTCCAGTTTTAAGAAGAACAATGTATACCTTAACAGAAACCCTAACTACCTAATGCCAGTTCTATGCGTATATCACCACGATTACGCGTATACAAGGACACTCCGATCTAACTCTGAATCGTTAGAATTTACACCCAACAGACTTGTGCAATCCTGTAGTCATGCTAAACAAAGGTTAAATGATACCCTTTAGAATACGATTATGGTACACAACCATAATATTATCTTATGTAGGTATGTGAATTAATTCTGACAGCATTAAGTCCAAACCCTTTTTTTTTATGATGTAGTAAGGAGGAAAATGCATCATATTATGTTTAAGGGTGAGATAATAAACAACTAGACCTTTATCAAAGCATTATACAATTGTGATATGAGTGTGTTATAAGCATGGTAAACTAATAAGATAAATAATAACACTTAAAAAAAAAAAATTAAGTTGGGATTTTTTGGGGAACATTACATAAGCATGTTGTTACCAGATTGAAGGGACATTCAATGCTATGGTGGGATTAATTACAAGCCGAAAAAAGGCACAAAGGTAAGCAAAAAATAAAAAACTGGGATAAGATGGTAGTTAAATTGAAAGCGGATTTCATACCCAAAGACTATTAGATCAATCTGTTCAGGAGATTATAGAACTTGAGACAGAAGGGATTGACAATGAATTAATACATTGAAGAGTTTTACAGAATGAACATTAGAGAAGTACATCGAGAGAGTGATCAGGAAAAGGTTTCCAAGTATATTAATTATCTGAGGTATGAAATCCAAGAGGAGACCAATATGATGACAATGATAATAGTGGAATATGTTTATCAGGAAGCACATAAAGAAGAGGATAGGTTTACGAGGAAACAAAGCCATAAAAACATAGGAAACAGTTCAAGCAGAGGAAAAGTAAATGTCAGAGAGAAGTTACAGAAAACAAAACCTGAATATGGAAAGTATCATAGACATACAGAAAGAGGAGGAAGTTCCAGAGGTTGGAAGTATGGTGGAAGAAACTCTTAGAAACTCTTTTTCTTGAGGAATAGGTGGATGCAAAGGAGGATAAGTGAAATTCTATTCCTATGGAAAGATAGGTGTTATAGGACAAATCAGTAAGTGCTGAAAAAAACTAATCTCCCTAACCTCAACAAGAAATTAGAACAAAACATAGCAGAATACAAGCTTCTCCTTAGATTTCATTGTAATGTAAACTAGTTCAAAGAGGGACAAATGACATACTACTTAAATGTCGTTGATACTCACTAGTAACGTCTTTGCTCTGTCTTTGAATTTGTGGGATGTTGAACCTGTTAAGAAGCACAAATAAAAAAAGAGAGAGAACAACAATATATATATTCCAATGAAAGCTATGCATAAGATCAAGGAGTTATACAATAAAAATGGAGACACTTTTATAGGGAAGAAATGTATCATTGCATTATATTGAAGAAATTGGATAATACAACCTATGCCTTGATGTTGAAAGGTCCCTTCCAATGGCCCTTTTATTCAAAACACACACCTTTTCTCCAATTCTTTTGATGAAGAGTATTCACAACCTGAATTGGAAAGTTAAAGCAAAGTTATGAAAAGTACAATATTCAACAGAATTATTCATGCATAAGCCAACCTAACCTTTCCCATGAGATATCCCTCTTTATATAGAGTGAAGAGATATGTATGAAGCTATTAGGATAATCCCACTAAATGAGATAAGTGAGTGACATCAAAACCAATCAGAGGCCACCTCATCCTTCTGGAGATTCCATTCGAGAACCTTCGATAATTTCACATATTTCCTTTGCTTCAACATCGTCACACCCTAAACACAAGCATCCTGTGACAATGTCGCATTCCACTATGGTGCATAATGTGACAATCACATATCGGAACACCCTTATCACCTGGTAAGGTGCGATGATATTCTTTGGTAGGGTTTTTAAGAAAGGAGAGATGATTCTATTTCTCAGGGAGAAAGTCTTATTTCTTTAGTAGCTTAAGGGAATAAAGGAGTAAGAAATACACATATCATTAGTTGATCAGAGGGGTGACCAAAATAATGTGTAATAGAATTACCCCAAAAGTATGAAGTTGGAAGATGTGACGGCTGAAATACTTTGCATAATGTGTGTTTCGAGACCAAGGAGCACATTGGTCGGAAACCTCCAAACAATCAAGCATCTACATAATAGTATACCATTTACTGAGGTAAGAATTCCCATACTCAGACTACGATTGAGTCTAATCATAAGTGTCAAGTGAGCCATGGCCACCAATCATACACTGTGCATACATGTCATCATGATTCAACATAGCCATGAGAAATACACTGTGGATCTATGCTATAACGAATCAAATTTGGACATAGCCACGAGAAATACACGGTGGATATATGTGTCAGTATAGACTTATTAAAACTCCATCGCAACCTGGATCTATGTGATAGTATCTAGGTTATTCATTTCCATCATCCTAAATTAAAAATCTAACCATGTGATTAAAGGTGTCGGAGTCGAATATGGCATAAACCACTTGATTTGTGGTCATTCATGGATATTGTTAACAAGTGAGAGGTAAATCACCATTGATGTCAATGACCCCCAAGGTACTCTAGTACAATCCAATGAATGTGAATTAATGAGCTGACATCGAACACTTGATGGAATCTTCCAATCATGGGTCGATGATTTCAACCCACTATTGAAAATGAGGGAACCTTCCATTGAGGCATGCAGATTCCAAGGTACTAAATTATTTCTATGTCTAATTCCCAAATAATGAGTTGAATTCGATAGGAAAAGACTCGGCATAGGAGGGCCTTAAGGTATCCCTCATCAATGACATGAAATATGTAACACATTTGAAGTGGATCAGATTACAAAGTGACTTAGAATTGACTTAGGGAAGGACGACATGGTAAGATTTTGAGAACTACAGATGGTCGATTCGATAGAAGGCTTTTTTAGGTTGAGTGTTTCTTGAACATACGAACGACACAACAATTGTCTTGGAATCATTGGCTAAAGCAGGACCCAACATACACACATGTGGATGATCAAATGAGAGACAAATGGATTTCCCAACCTAGATACAATAATGAAGAGGGGTGTCATGTTGAAGAGATACTTACTGCCACTAACAAAGATACAGATATACATTTATTTCCCAATTTCTCCCCACCATTTCTAGTGAGTACCTCTTTATTTTTACGCAAGCTTGAGGAGGATAACATATGCTTGTAATGTAAGCTCATCCTTCAGATGAATCCCTCGGAGTATTTTTAACGAACCCTAGGAAGGAGTGGTTCGATCCCATAGGGACCTTTCGATGCTTGTTTTACGAGTCCAAAGAAAGAAAACTCAGGGGTTTTTCACATTTAGAGAGCCTGAAAAACACTTAAAGAAAACTCCAAAATGTCATTTTTCATAAATTAGTCGGATGAAACCGAAAAAGAGATAATCTACCTCTCATCAGACATTTTCTTCAAATACTTTTATGGGTGTGAAAAGAACAAGGTTGCTCAGCTATCTTTTCATGTTTAGTGAGTTTGAAAAGAGATTAAAGGGGACTCCATGGGGGTTCGTTTTTCATATTTCCATTACAAGTCCGAAAAAGTGATAAAAGTTTACTCTATTGCATTCTCATAGTTTTACGAGCCTAAGAAAGAATAAATACCATGCTCGACATTTTTTACTGAAAAAAATAAAATCATATATACATCATAAAAACACGCAAAAATGACAAAAAAGGAGTGATACATATCAAAATTCTAGCCGCCAATCCCTATCCTGCAATATTGACACTTTGAAAAGTTCATTAGGTTTTTAACATAGGTGGAAATATTTAAAAAATAATTTAATTTTATGTTAAAATGGTAAAAAATAAGTTAAATAGGTCAAAACAAGTCATTTCACCATTTCATTTGTATTTTCACCAAACTAGTGCCAAAAGCCCTATTTTTCCTCTGATCTTCATGTGACGATTCTGTAGCACTCCATGGATGATTTCTCGAGACGTTTCCATGAGGTAGGTGATCTTCCTCCCCTCTCTCTTTCTATAGAATTTTTTTTCTGTTTCAATGGTTAAATTTTAAGTTTAAGGGCGAATTTCCAAGGGATAGAGTGCCTCTAGATCGTCACAAGATATTCATATCAGGAACTGGGACGATCTAGGATCGTCGCAAGGGGTTATTTGTTGGGGTGGGATGACACCGAACTATGATAACCTTGTCCCTTGCGACGACCGCAACTCAAAAATTAAAAAGAGAGAAAAAACTAGAGAAGCATCCAATTTTGGATTTTTGATGAACTAATTCATCTTTTATTATTGTTTGGAATATTTCCCATAGTTCATCATGCTCGAATGGTGGGAAAGAGAGCATGAAGAGGAATATTACATTTTCGTGAATGATCCCACAACTTTCATGGCACTCTGGGAGTGCGTCTTGCTTAAGTTTTTCAAAGTGAAGGCCATGTGAGCCCAATTGGTCATATTGGATCACTTAGTCCGAATGTGGGATGTAAAAAAACAAGCCTTTCATGTTGGGGTTCATACACTCACTCTAGACATTTAAGAAATCTATTTTTTTACTGGATTATCTCATTGTGGGTCTTGGGTGTCAGTTGCAAGAAGTAGAGGAGGAGGTGAACCTATGGATTATTATGTATCACATCACTACACAAATGCTACAGAGAAACATAGTGGAAAGGTTTCCATAAAATATGTTGAGAATTTATCATTGAGGACCATTCTCTATACTATCACTCGTGTGGTAGGGAGTATTGATCCACATATGTATTTGCAGAGACATTTACAATATGTTATCGAGTGCATGGCACCATGAGTCTTCAACTGGTGTGAGGGACTCCTAAAAAGTATGAATAAACAATTAAAAAAGTGTAGGACTGGTCGATTGAAACAATTTTGATATGGATCAATTTTGGTATCTTTTTTCCTAGAGAGGGTCCTAGTTTTTCTTCTATAGAATGTGGATTGGGGTGTACCTTCTCCATAGGATCCTCAGATGAAGAGGTGGGTGTACTTGATGGCCCTCCATGGTGGTGTGCCAACCGTTACATATGGTCTTGTCTTCTTCCAATGGTTGGGGGATCAACTCATTATGATTGAGGATTATGCATATGTTGAAATAGATTTTTGTGGTGATCCTGACTTGGCACTACCTGAAGTTTCATAATGGGGAGAGGTAGGTAAAAAGGATTTTTTCATTATATATATTTTTTGGTATTTTAATTATGAAATTTTTATGTTATGTATGTGAGACTAAACAAGAGCTCTCAATCATGCAGATGTGGTGCCTTTCAGGCCTCTAGGATCATCTCCTTTCTAAAGACTTGGAGATATAGGAGTAGTGGTAGGCCAATGCATAGCAGTTGAGGATATCGAGGAGATCGAACACAACCAAGAGGGGTTGATTATGGATATCCCCGATATCATTGTGGATGATTTACCTCGATGCTACCAATGGAATACGGTTGGCGTTTGAGCATCCATTGGTTGATTGCTCTATCGTGTAGCAAGGGAAATGGTTTCTTATCACAAGAAGAATCCATGATGCATATGTATATGAATACACGTGATTTAACATTTTTGTCTCAGGACACACACTTTTTTGTAACTTTTGACGTTATAATACAAAACTTCTACTGGCTTACTTGTATTTACATGTGTGTTTGGATTTATAAATGGCGCAAATGTCTATCTAAAACACAATTAGCTAATTCATATATTAATGTGTTTATATATCTAGGAATGTTTTTATATTCAATGTAATAAAAATTTATTTCCAAGAGGCAAATTCTCAAGTATACTCGTAATATTGTAGGACTTCAGATGGAAAAAATATTGCTTAACTTCAGCACCATGAGTTGAGAATCAAGATGCACAATTAGATGGTGGATGCCAAATGAAATGGCATCAGTTAATAACTCAATAAACAAACTGTATTCTGCAATATTATTGGTTTCAAGACCAAGGAAAATATTGTGTAGATTGATCAACGCGTCCGTAGGTGCATAGATTTCCCATGTAGCAGGTTCTAGATTTTGAGTACTGCGACTAGCACCATCAGAAAATCCTATATAGGGTAACGAGAACGCTGACATCTGTAAACCAAGCACAAGTCAAGGTAAGAATATTGAAGGAAGAACACGAAACCACAAAAATCACACTAGAGTATGATACACTAAAATACAAAGCACTCATGCAAAAACAATTTAAGCATAGTAATTCATTAGGTAAATCACATTTTTGGGTTCACCCAAAGGGATTCCATCATAATCAACCATGTCATAATCCCCTTTCTCCAATGCTCATTTAATTATGTAAGGGCCACACCACATAGGCTCGAATTTACCTTCCCCCAATAAAACACGATCCTGGTCATACAAAAGAACCAAATCGCCCTCACATAAAACACGAGGTTTAACATGCTTTTCATATTGAGCCTTGATGCTTTTATTTTGGGTTTATATTACTAACGTAGCATCAGGACGAGTCTCATGTAATTTCATTAAATACAAGAGACATTCTTCTTCGGCCGTGGTGTTGGGGAGAAGTTTGACAACTAGTTTCAGAGATGAGGTTTCACATTCAATCAACAAAACGACTTCGATACCATACACTAAATGGAAAGGATTGAACCCCATAGAATATTTAAATGATTTCCGATAGGCCCATAATGACGAAAAAAGAATTGTATGCCATCTTGACTTGTGAATCCCTATCATCCTTCAAAGCATAGTAGTTAAAACTTTGTTGATTTCTTCAAATTGGCCATTGGTCTGTCGATAATAAGGGGTTGAGTTTTCATTCCGTAAAACCAATTTATCATTAAGCTCAGATATTATAAAATTGTGAAAATGGGTGCGATGGTCGGTGAGTATGATTTGAGGGACACCAAACCTAGTGATGATATGATTGAATATAAACAATGTTGTAGTTTTTCTAATGTTATCAAATATAGGCATCACCTCGACCCATTTGGTGAAATAATCCACAGCTACAATGATGTATCCATGCCGCCCGTTTGAGTGAGGGTTACATTTCATGAAGTCAATTCCCCATTTAGTGAATGGACCCACAAAAAATACAGGATAAAGTGGGGCAGGATGAGATCGAATGTTATTGGTATAGGTTTGACAAGAATGGAATTTATGAACTACAGGAATACAATATTTGAAAAGAGAATGCCAGAAGTAACCAACTCGTAGGATATTTTGGGCAGTGGCATACCCATGTATATGACTTCCACATGCTCCAGAATGAAAATCATTTAGTGATTTCTCAACTTCATGATATGTTACACATTGTCGAAACATGGAGTCAATGCCACGACGGTAAAGGGTATCACCAATAATAATATATTGATGGGCTTGACACCTAATACAATGATGATCTACACGAGATATATCAGGATGGAAATCTTAGTTTTGGAGATAAATTATAATGTATCCATACCAAATATCGTCTGAACTCATCAAAAAGAGAGACTCATCAGGAAAAGAATTTGTTGCCACAGTTTCTATCTCAGCGGAAGGAAGATCACATATCAACTCAGCAAAGACCAAAGATTTCTTTGAATTGGCTTGCTCAAAGTCCAAATCAAACTCTTGGATAATCACTATCCATTTGGAGTATTTCCCCCCTAGCAATTTCCGTGTAAGAATATGTTGCATAGGGTTTCAATCATAAATAATCATGGTTTCTTGCAATAAAATATAGTGACGAAAATGTTGAACAACTTGAACAACTACCAAGGCCAATTTCTCCACATGCATGTATTTGATTTTGGTGGTCGTAAGACTTTGAATTAAATAGAAAATGGCATGTTCATCGTGTGAATCATGCTCTTGTACTAGAACCATGGCTATGGTATAATACGAAGAAGCCAAATATAAGAAATAATCTTGACTATAATCGACGGGAAATAAGAGTGGTGTATGGGTTAATGCAATTTTCAAATCTTCAAAGGCTTTGTTAGTAGTGTCGTCCCATACAAAATCATGACCCTTCTTAATAATTTGAGTGAAACCTTTCATTAGTTTGGCACAATTGGGAATAAATAGGCATAGAAATTTTGTCTTCCCTTGCAAACTTTGGAGTTGACGTAAAGTAGAAGGAGGAGGAAAATTGATAATAGCTTCAACCTTCAAAGGATATACCTTGATCCCATGCTTAGAAACAATAAATCCTAGAAGTCTTCCAGACTCCACACAAGAAATGCATTTGTGTGGATTCAATCATATGCAGTAATATAGACATCGGAGGAAAATGGCTCGTAAGTGTGTCGGGTGATCTTGACGACGCATGGAATGCACCAGTAAATCATCTAGGTAAGGTTGTACAATATGATTAATATCATGAAAGGCATAATATATAGTTCATTGAAAATTCATACCAACATTCTTGAGACCTCGCGCAGACCCCCCACTTCTCTCCTCATGGTTGCGTGACCTCCCAATCTAGGATCATTCAATTGCTTGAGTTGGATCAACTCTTCAGTTCCTAGCTGGAACCTAATATAATTTTCACAAGCTCCTCTTTCCCCAAAGTGCAGGTCCTATCAACCACATGTCCCTCTCCTTGGATTCTTTGAAGAAAGTTGACAGTGGCACTAGTTCTCCATTCTAGGCCCCTTTAATAATATGGCCTCGGGTTGTGTCTTGGAGCTAAACCCTGAAAGGCTCTTCAGGATTCAGGCTTCGTGCTTCGGCCTTTTTGCAACAACCAATTTATAATTCCCCGAACTCCGAAACGTTGAATACAATTGGATGTGAGGATCAACGGTCCCCGTCACTTCCCTAGATCCATGATTGCGATCTACTTTGGACTCCATCATTCGAGAGTCTTTTCTCTTGTATCTCCTCTGATTTCTTCTAGAGTACCACTTCTCCTTTGTATGTGGATATCCCCCACATATCCCTTCCATATCCAATGCCTGGATTCACTCATTGTTCTCGACATCGTGGATTTTTCCCTTTGCTCTTGACAAACCTTCCAGATATATAACTATCGGATCTTATGATATTTTTTCCTCTATCCCCTCCTGACGATGGGAAATTTCGCTTGCCTTTGTGACTTTGACAATTCCTCCCTCCTGTGCAGACTTAGCACTTTTCACGTTGTTCGAGACTTCGACTTCTCTCAGCCTCTCTGCACTCCTCGTAGGAATTATTTGTGTGATGGCAATAACCCTCCTGAGCTTGTAAGATGAACTTACTTTTTCTTAGGTTTACTCCTTGCGCTCAGTTAATCCTTCAAACAACCTCTCGCAACCCTCGTCTAAGTGTTGGACTAGTGCACTCCTTGCATGGGTCTTACTTCTGGATTCCTGAAATCCTTGAGGTTTCCTCCTACCTCCATCTCAATGCACACTTGCAGAGATTCCCTCCCTCAGAGTGTGTAGAAACTATGGGATTCTCTTCATTATCTCCAACACTCTAGAACATTTTGGTTTCGTGCACACGTTGCACCTACTCGATTCCCTCCTGGTAGAGTCTTACAGAGTATTCAAGAACTTTGTGCTATGATTCCTTATGCACAGACTTCTCCTTTGTGGTATTCAACAACCTTGAATTTATCTCCTGAGTATGGGAGCTATCCAGGTTGGCCCTCCTACCACGTTCTTCTCTCTGACTCGTAAGAGTTCAGACACGTACTCCTTGCAATGGCTCACATAGTTCAACTCTCTGTCATGCACTCCTTGTGTTTATCCTAAAGAACCCATAACTAATTCCACAAACTCACAAATAGAGGATTCTATATCAATCCCTGTAGATGAAATCTACCACACACATCTACAACATAAACAACATAATCAAAATTCATAAAGAAAATATCCATTGCCCAAAAAATTGCAAACAGTTGAATCTATTATTTTCTATTAATGACAGAATGTCAATTAAAATTTAAGAATCCAGACTGCAACTGAGTCTCGGTTCTCAACTCTCCTCTTATCATAATTTTTTTTTTTTTCGATCTTCAGTAGCCTATCAACAAATCTCAACTACTTTTGATCACCTAATAACAACTTCTCCCAACCACTCTACTGAGAAACAATACAAAGATTTATGCAAGAGGGGCTCGATGAGCTTCCCTCCAAACTACACTAGCAGTGTCTAATCACCATTTAAAATGTCTACCTAATGTGTCATATTACAATGAGTGGAAATCTTATCTGAATCGGATCCATATCCCTCCTACCATCAGCCACTTAAGGCGATCTCATCTACAACTTGTGCGAAATCACAACTTAGCTCTTCCAGTCTTATAGCATTCAATTCCTTAATTACATTTAAATTATGAGGGAAAAATGAGAGCGTTGACGTCTCTCCTTTCTTTGAATGTGTACCAACATGATAGACAATTGGTGCATGTTAAGGTTGAGTGATGATGATGCATCATACTCCACTGCTACAGAAATTCATGAGATCCTACTTATGAGATTTCCAACTCTATTGAAATCCTCCCGGATCCGAAAATTTCTCCTAGAGTTGTCCTCCTTCTCCTCATCTTTATTGTTTTTGTTTCATCCCCTCTACTTGTGAACGTATTCCTCTACTCAACTTCTCTCTATTGATAGCTTATTTTTCCTACTTCACCATCAGCCTCCTTATCTCCTATGTGGCTCCTTCCAACTGCTCTCTTGGTGGGTTTTCCTTATGAAGTCTACTTGGTTGCAACTCCTCATGTTTCTCTAAGGGTAGATCATTGCGATATCCCATGCTACTTTCATCTCTTTTGACACTAACTGGTCACTCTATTGCAGACTCCAACTCCATAGACTCCTTACTGATTTTTTGCCCAACTATCTCCTCTGAAATATCATCTTCTTACATCTCCTCTTCTTGTATTGGTTCCAGTCCATCTTCCTCCAACTGGTATTCATGTTGGCATGACTTCTCTAGCATGGTTGTCTCTTGGTAGCCACCTTCAGGTCCTATATTGTCCAACCAATCCTCCAACATCTTGAATTCTTTCTCTCACTGAGTGAGCGATTCAACTAGTTTCTCCTCCTTTGTTGTTGGGGAATAATTCAGTATATCCTCCTTCTCCTCCTTTTTGATAGTCATAAATGGTATCCCACCAGCTTCAGTTTCATCTACAACTTGTGCACTAGCTTCTGTTGGGATACTTGGAAGGAATATTTGAATTCCCCCAACAATCAGAATACTCCTCTGATCCTCCTACTCTACGATGGAAGTATTTAAATTCTCATCATCTTCATTCACATGGTCTGTAACTCCACATGAATATTCATATGGATTAGGTCTTTCTTCTGCCTCCTTTCCATCTTTCAACACCCTTTGCTGACATGAACTCTCAGCTAAGATCATTTCTTCTCCCTTTCCCACCTACCAATTTGGGATGTCTCCTCTTCTCTCCTGGAAGTTTTTGAGATCAAATGATCCATTCTCATTACCCACCTAACAATCTATGAGACCTTTTCCAGATCTCTTTTCCTCATCACTGATGTTCTCAACATGCCTCAACCACATTTTTAACACCTGTTGTTGCCTTCCAACCAATAACTTATGAACAGACCATCTGGATTTCCTTTTCAAAGGCCACTTGTATTTCTAGCGTACTTTTTCCTTTTGTTGCATCTTCAATGCTAGCTTATCCATTTATGCTTGGACTTCATTGAGCTCCTTATGAATTTCCACTTTTCTCTGCTATGGAAAGCCTTTCCCTCAACCATTCTTATGGCCTTCAAAAAACATATTCTTTCACTTCTATCCCACCTGGTTGTCTACCATCTCCTGCAAACCTTGCAATAGTCTCCACATAGCATCACACTCTACCTCCTTCCCTACATAAATAAATTATGTGGTTGTGATACCACTCTACCGAAGACCTCCCCTTCTCTACTCGGGGCTCCATGAGCTCCCTGTCTAGGATCGTTCAATTGCTTGAGTCAGATTGACTCTTCACTTTCCAGTTGGAACTTAATGCAATTTTCCCAGGCCCCTCTTTCCCCAAAGTGCAGGTCCTATCAACCCTGTGTCCCTCTCCTTGTCTTCTTTGAAGAAATTTGATGGTGGCACTATTTCTCCTTGTTGGGCCCCTTTAATCATATGGCCTCTAGTTGTGTCCCGAGGATAAACCCTTAAAGGAACTTCGGGGTTTGGGCTTCGACCTTGTCACAACATCCAACTCCTAATTCCTCGAAATCTGAACTGACAAATACAACTAGGTGCAAGGATCAATGGTCCCCATCACTTCCCTAGATCCACGACTATGATCTACGTCAGAATCTGGCCTTCAGGAGTCTTTTCACCTATCTCTCCTATGATTTATTTCAGAGTACCACTTCTCCTTTGTATCTGGATCTCATCCATATGTCCCTTCCATATCCAATGTCTAGATTCACTCCACACTTTGCGACTTCATGAAGTTTTTCATTTTCTCTTGAAAAACCTTCCAAAGATCTAACTCTTGGATATTCTGATATTTTTCCCTTTGTCCCCTCCTGATGATGGTTGATTCCACTTGCCTTCGAGACTTCGACAAGTCCTCCCTCCTATGCAAACTTAACACTTTTCTCATCATTCAAGACTTCGACTTCTCTTAGCCTCTCGACACTCCTCCCAGGAATTATGTGTGTGATGGCACTAACCCTCCTGAGATTGTAAGACAAACTTACTTTTCCTTAGGAACACTCCTTGCACTTGGTTAAGCCTTCAAATGGGCTCTCACAGCCCTCGTCTAAGTGTTGGCCTAGTGAACTCCTTGCACGGGTCTTACTTCTAGATTCCTAAAATCCTTCAGTTTTCCTCCTATATCCCGCTCAATGCACACTTGTAGAGATTTCCTCCCTCATAGTATGCAACAACTCTCATTTTCTCTTCACTATCTCCAACACTCTATAATGTCTTGGTTTTGTGCACATGTTGCACCTGCTCGATGCCCTCCTGGAAGAGTCTTACAGAGTATTCAACAACTCTACACTATGCTTCCTTCTACGCAGACTTCTCCTTTGTGGTATTCAACAACCTTGAATTTCTCTCCTAAGTATGGGAAATATCCTAGTGTGCCCTCCTGGCACGTTCGTCTCTCTGACTCAAAAGATTTTAGAAACACACACCTTGTGCTAGCTCACATAGTTTAACTCTTTGTCACGCACTCCTTGGGTTTAGCCTAAAAAACCCAGAACTAATTCCACAAACTCACATATAGAGGATTCTATCTTTATCCCTACAGATGAAATCTAACATACGCATCTACAGCATAAACAACATAATTGACATTCATAAAGAAAACATCCATTACCCAGAAAATTTCAAACAGTGGATTCCATTCTTTTCTATTAATGACGGAATACCAATTACAGTGTAGGAATTCAGACTGTAACTAAGCCTCGGCTCTAAACTCTCCCCTTAGCTTACAATGATTTTTTTTTCTTTGTTCTTCAACAACCTATCAACAACTCTCAGCTACTTTCGATCACCTAATAAAAAATTCTTCCAACCACTCTACTGGGAAACAACACAAATATTTATGCAAGAGGGGCTCGACAAGGTTCCCTCCAAACTACACTAGTGGTGTCTAATCACCATTTAAAATTCCTGACTAATAAGGCAGATTACAATGAGTGGAATTCTGATCCAAATTGGATCCATATCCCTACTACCATTAGCCACTTAAGGCGACCTTATCTACGACTTGTGAAAAATCATAACTTAGCTCTTCTAGCCTGACAACATTCAATTTCTTTAATTAGATTTAAATTTTGAGGGCGAAATGAGAGAATTGACCTCTCTCCTTTCTTTGAATGTTAACCAACGTGTTAGAAAACTGGTACGTTTTAAGGTAGAGTGATGCTCCTGCATTAAGACCAAAAGGGATTTTACGGTATGTAAAGGTACCCCAAGGGAAAATAAAAGAGGTCTTATGTTGATCCGCGGGTAAAATATCGATTTCATTATAGTCGAAGAATCCATCCATCAGAGAGAATATTTCACTCATGGCACAATCATCAACGATTTGGTCGACAAAGGGGGTTTGATAATTATCTTTAGGAAAATCCTTGTTAATATCCCTATAATCAACACAAACACAGATCAATCCTTGTTTCTTCATAACCGAAACAAGATTGGACACCAAATCAATCAACGCTACAAGGTAGACAAAACCAACTTTAAGAAGTTTTTCAACTTTGAGTTTGATCACAGAAACTATTCATCGATGAACTTGGCAAAGTCATTTTCGAACGAGTTTAGCGTCAGGGTATGCCTTAATTTCATGTACAACGATATATGTATCAATCCCGGGAATCTCTTCGTAACTCCATGCAAAAACGTCACAAAATTCTTGGAAAAGGGCCTTGTAAGTTTGGATCTCATCAGGAGAACACGAGGCACCTATATGAACATTTTCCATAGTTCTAGGATTAATTGAAAAATCTAGAGGGATGGTGAGTGAAATATTTTCCAAGTTCCCTTCATACAAAACATCATGTGTTGGTTCAAAAACTATCAAGAAATTAATAACTGTAGACGGATTCGAAATCTGTTGATATCTCTTGATAGTCTCGGGTTCAAGGAAGAGGATGGAATGATGATGCCCATCATCCCAAGGTGTGTCTTCCATTAACATAACTACCATGATCGTTTCATTAGTTCAAAATATTGTGTGAAATGTATCCAGAGATGTATCAAAGAGAGAATGAGGAGAAAGAGATGTCGATTGAATAGCTTGATAGGCCAATTCCATCGGACTTAAAGGCATTTAGTCACCATAACGAAGGCATTATTCCATGCTAGGTACTATTTAAGGGTCATAAGACTCAAGGGTTTCACCAACACTGGTCGAAATAATGTTAATAGAAGCGAAAAAATAAGGAGGAACATTGGGTGGTTTAATGGGGAAAGTACCCATTAACGATGAATATTTTAAAAGACCCACACCAACATTCTTTTAACCAGGAGGTGTTTTCTCTATGAATGGAACGTTACTAGTGCATGAATCAGAACTAAAAAAGGCGAGATGATCTACCGTAACAACTTTAACTTGGTGAGGGAAATGTATCACATGGAAAATAGTAGAAACAATGGCTCGCATAGAATATATCCAACTACAACCAAGTAAAAGGTTGTAATCAAGAGGTCCATCAAACACCTCAACCTCAACAATAACCGCTTTTCCTGCTAACGCAATAGATAATACATGAAGAACACCATGAGGTTTAAACCCTGTACCATTAAAATATTTTAACATGTTTTGTGAATCAGTAAGGGAAGGATAACTAATGGATTTCTAGCAACTGACGGACATCACGAAGGTCGAAGCTCCTTCATCAACATTTGTTCGATAAATATTCTTATTTTCCACAATTACTTGTATTTGGAAAGCTTATTGATGAGGGAGTCTTGGAATGTGATCGTCCAAGTCAAATATTATCAAATTTGTATCAGTAGAATTGATTCCACCAATAGCCTTTAACAATGCTTTTCGTTGAGTAGGAAAAATTTAAAGGACTTCAAGAGCCAACATCGTAGAAGGTGCATGTGTAAGATCTTCTACAATACTGTAGTTTTGAGTGGCACGACATGTGGGTTAAATGATGACTTACGAACAACACCCTTAGGAAAAGGATGAATAATTGTATCTAGACTAGGTCATTAGAGATGAAGAAGACCATTGGGAGATGAAACCGATGCAGGTGTTTGAGCCAACGAAGGAGGTGGATCATCAACTTTCTCTTTGGAAGAAGAATAATATTTGGTTTGAGTAGCAATGGAAACTTCATTTTTCTTGGAATCACTGGTAGACATAAGTACATAAGAGGTGGTAGAGGGAGAGGGTTGGTCATGAATAACCAATTGGGTCTGCTGTTGAGAAGGAAAAGGTTGTGACAAAATTACAGGTGTAGGAGGAGTCCTGGTTCCTTGGAGGAACTTAGTAACTTCTTCACATCTCGTACAATATTTTGTATAATGGTCCTCGCCACAGATAAGGCAGGGATAACAAGGTTTTATCTTTTCCTTATCATCAGCAGGTTGAGTTTTGGGTTTATCCAGTTGCATATTATTAGTTTTATCCTATTTATTATTACCCTTCCCTTTCTTATTATTTTGAGATTTACCAGTAGGCATAGACTGGCCCGTATTGACCTCAGAGGTTTTACCGTCAGAGGGAGTAGGAGGAGTAGAATTTTGTACATTAGCAGTATAATATTTGGGATTGGAATGATTTACATGTTTTGACTGAGTCTCAACATGAAAAGTGTCAATCATGCCATCAACAACATGAGAATCTACTAGAGGCGTTGGGGTTGGATTTGTAGACGGACGAGGAGAATCAGGTATCAAGTCATATAAAGTGTTTGTTTGAGAATAAACAAGATCCAAGTATTGAGCATGACTATTATCCTATTATTCAGTGACGACACATCCCATGGAAACATCATGGGCTATAGGACCGATGAGTGATTTGGTAAACCACACAACCAATAATTTATCAAGAAGGGCAACTTTAATTAATCATCATCTCCTCCTCCACTTGTGAATATGATATGATATGTGAGTAGAAGAGGATTGTTTAAATGAACTTAAAATTTTTGTTCTTGTCTCATATCATATCGGTAATTGGTAATGTGTCAATAAATCGATATCTAAGGTGTTGAAATCATTGAATAATCCTCATGGTAATTCGATGTATCATTTGGCAGCCAAACCTGTAAGAGTGTGTTGGAAAGTACATAATCGGATGGATTCATCCATCAAGGAGTTGGATGAACACCAAAGATAAAATGCCATAATGTGATAGTTTGTGTCTTCTCCTGATCGACCGTCAAACTTAGGAATTTATGATGGTAATTTGGAAGGTATAACTGGCCAATAAGGAGAATTCAAGATGGAATCATTCAAAATCCTAGATAAATACGGTAAATCCAAAGTAGCTAGAAATGGAAATTGTTTGTTTACTTGAGGAAACTAGTAATTTTGGGGAGGCGATCCGATAGGTATATCAGTAGGACCATAATCATTTTGTAAGTAGTTATAGGGTCCTGTCAAATTCAGTGTTGGAGGGTTTTGAGTCAATTAGCCAACATTTGTTGGTTGATTTGGTATGCCACCTTGGAAAGGAGTATTATATTGAAAAGCTTGACCCCAGGTAGGATTAGAGGGTACAAAGAATTTAATTGAGGTTTTTTTCCCCCAGACAGTTGTTGATTGCCCTCGAAAGTGTTAGGGACCTAACCCCTCAAGTAGATAGAACAATATATTCAGATGTAATAAAGGTCAATATTAATAAGGCCTTGCAATAAGGTATAATAAGTCGAATGTAAGAAGACCTAATAGAAGCTTCCACTTCTAGAAGTATCTTCCTCTAGATGGTTCTCTTGATAGACATATTTAGTATAAATAGGATTCGAGGGTATGATAACCCTAGATTGGATATTATTGTAATAGAGCTCTGCTCGACTGGAGGTTTCCCCCTCGAAGAGGCAAGTGAACATTTCTCTCAAAATCAAAGTGCTCTTTATGGTGTTATTATAATATCATTTCATTGTTATTGTGGTGTTGTTCTGGTTATATTGTTGTTTATCTGCCATTTCTATCATTTTATTTTTGTTCTGCATACCTTTTATATATGGAATATTACAAGTGGTATCAGAGCACCTTCCTCAGCATAAAATTGTGGGTTAATTTTTTTTTTAGGGTAGAGACATATTCCAATGTCTTTAAGATACAAAGATCTGTCATTACATGCATAAACCCATGGTTGTGGGATTCATACACATAGGAAATACAAGTGGTTCTTAATTTCACATTTGTTGGCCACCCTTGTAACCCTTGTTGGTACCCCTTCGAGTGGTAGCACATCAGACAACACCTGTATACGGATTGAACTAGATTTATGGAAGCCCTCTTTAGATAAATTGATCGGCCGCCTGACTACTATAGTGTCACAAAGAACAACACTCTGGAAGATAATCTCTAGTACCTAGGTATTCGGGTAGTACAGCTAAGGGCACGGTCTAGCCTCCTTAGTTGGTGCCCTGAGATATTGGGCCGATTACTATTGTTGGCCCCCGCACATATATCAGAGAGCTATAACATAGGAAAAATCCTTTTCTATAGAACCCTTGAATACCTAACCCTTGGGGATGGAAACAAAACTTAAAACAACCAAGATCTATTGTCACACAATTGTGTTCGAGTTTCCAAATAATTAAACATTTCTTCCTTGTTAAGCATTTGGGCATTTCATCACTGCAGTATTCTTTAGACCAAAGTATAACTCTGCAAGTGTAGAAAAAAAAAAAAAAGTCACCATTATTTGAGACCTATTCCATTGGATTTATCTCTTCACCCTAAGCACATTCATACCTATCATTTTTCAAAAAATAATTTGACCCCAACCCCCTTTTTCAGTTCCCTCGTCATCATGGCCCATAGCCGTAGCCAATATTTGGAGGCTCGCTTCAATACCTTGCACTCTAATTTCACAGAGACCCAACAAGAAGTGAGACAGCTCAGTGCCAATATTTCCACCATCAATAAAAATATGCATTCCTCCATCGCCGCATCAATCAACGAACTCAAAGAAGACTTCAAACAAGACATGACTACCAATCTTGAATCTGTCATTTCGATGATCTGCACCAAGATGCATATCCCTACAGATCCCCCTTTATCTGACCCACGTTTTCATACTGAAGCTGAAACTTCATCCCATTCCCATAATTCTCAGCCCCATCACTTGCAGCATGACCTACACCTTCCGCGGATGGATGTGACAAAATTTGATGGCTCAGATCCAACTGGTTGGGTAACTCAAATGCAACATTATTTCTCTTTGTACGACATTGCATATGATTTGGACAAACTCTGGTATGGTGTTCTCCATCCAGATCAAGAACATTGGAAATGGTGGCAATGCAGAAAAATGACCCATCAAGGGTATGTTTCTTGGACACACTTTGTGGAAGAGCGTTATGAACACTTTGACACTGACACAAACCATTTATGTCCTTTGACAAAGTTGAAACAATATGGAGTAGTGGAAGACTTTATAGCTGCTTTTGAGCAACTGGATTTTCATACAGAGGGCATGTCTGATGCTTTTTTCCAAGAATGTTTTATCAGTGGCCTCGAGGATGAGATTCGTGCCCATGTCCTCATGGCCTAGCCTCATATTTGGGTGGAGGCTACTAAAAGAGATAAGGAAGCACAACATGTTGTCTCTTCTCAAAACCGGAAACCCTCCTTTATTCCTTGCACTAAAATAGTAAATCCCACTACTCCTTCTACTCCACTAAAGATCCAAAAATTGACCAGGGATGAAATGATTGAATGCCAACTCAAAGGACTTTGTTATAATTGTGATGAAAAATATTTTCCAGGCCACAGGTGTAAGGAAAAAAATCTTTTTATGGCCATCTCAGAGGATATTTCGGAAGAGAATGTTGAAACTCCCCTTGTGTCTGAGTCACCTGAACCCAGTGACATAACCCCTCCCTTAGACCCTCCTGAAGTAGAACCAGTCATTTCGATAAATGATCTCATTGGCTTCTCTTCTCCCCAAACCCTCAAGATAATTGGTTACATCAAGCATAGGAAGGTCATCATTCTTGTTGATAGTGGAAGAACCCATATTTTTATTCATCGCTGCATTTCCCAAGAAACTCATTGCTATATTCATGCAGTCAATAATTTCAAAATCATGATGGCTAATGGAGGATCCATGAAATGTGGAGGGTGTTGTGAAAATGTGTGTCTCCAAATTGGTGAATACCACCTGAAATATCATATGTTTTCTATCGACATGGGTGGTTGCGACATTGTGTTGGGTGCATAGTGGATAAGGAATTTGGGTTCCATTCTCGTGGATTTTAAGGAATTTACCATGCAATTTGACCAGGAGGGCCAACAATATAAGTTCCAAGGCATCATTTTTGGTTCACCTGAGATCACTAGTTCCCATCGCATGGAAAAGATGCTAAAAAAAGGTCATTCTGGCAATATTTCCCAATTCCATGCCATATAAACAACTGAGACACCCTCTATGCCGCAAGACCTCCAATCCAGCCTTTCTAAACATCAAGTGGTCTTTTCCACTCCCCAGGGACTCCCTCCTTCCCGTGGTGTTCATGAACATTCCATTCCCCTGGTACCAGGAAGCCTTCCTCCCAATATCCATCCCTATCGTCACCCCTTTTCCCAAAAAAAATAAATAGAGAAAATGGTTCAAGAACTTCTTAATGTAGGCGTTATCCACCCTATTACTAGCCCCTACTCTTCTCCTGTAGTCATGGTCTTGAAGAAAGAAGGTTCTTGGCGCATGTGTCCTGACTTTCGCGCCCTCAACAAACTCACCATTAAAGACAAATTTCACATTCCAGTCATTGATGACCTCTTGAATGAATTGAGTGGCACCCATTTCTTAACTAAACTTGATATTCATTATGGCTACCACCAAATATGTATGAAAGAGGAAAAAATTCCTAAGACTTCCTTTAGAACTCATTAGGGCCACTATGAGTTTTTGGTCATGCCCTTTGGCTTGTGTAATGCCCCCTCCACCTTCCAAATCCTCATGAATCATGTATTTCATCCTTTTCTCTGTCATTTTGCCTTATTTTTCTTTGATGATATCCTGATCTATAGCAAAACCTGGATAGACCATCTTTCTCATGTGGATCGATTACTCCATCTACTCTGGTAAATCCAATGTAGCTAGAAATGCAAATTGTTTGTTTACTTGAGGAAACTGGTAATTTTGGGGAGGCAATCCCATAGATATATCAGTAGGACCATAATCATTTTGTAAGTAGTCATAGGGTCCTATCAAATTCAGTGGTGGAGGGTTTTGAGTCAAGTATCCAACATTTGTTGGTTGATTTGGTATGCCACCTTGGAAAGGAGCATTATATTGAAAAGCTTGACCCCGGGTAGGAAATACAGAGTCTGGATAAGGTTTCTTGATATTAGAGGGTACAAAAGAATATAATTGAGTATTTTTCCCCCCAAGGTTGGGTTTGTAATCCAGGTGTATACTTCCCGTAATCTGGGTTATGACCCCCAACTTGAGGTTCACCTCCAACAGGAAGTTGAAAACCAGAAGTAACATAATGACTTGTGCCTCCAAGTTGATTGGAGCTACTTGGGATAGGATGATTAGATCCTCTAGGTGGTGTAGGAATACTAGGGCCTCCATGTTAGCACCAGGAGTCACTCCTGGATTGTAGCAAGAGTAAGCCCGATACCCATCAGGGGGCCTCAACTCCTGTAGAAAAAACATAATATATTTATACCAGGTGAATTCTACCAATGGAGGGGTGCCCTGAGGATTTCCATCATATAATTCAACCCACTGATTTTTTGAGAAAATATTGATGAATTTAACCCCTAGAGCCTTACAATTAGATTCATCCAATAGCTTGGATAAACCCCGACCTTTGACTAGCTTGGTAGGTTTGATTTCTAGATCAAATTCAAGGATTCTAGGAATCCATTTTCTCCTCCTCCCATCTATGTCTGGCTGAATGAGAATATCCTTCATAGTAGTTGAAGGGATGTATGCAATAATCCTTGAATGAAGGACATAGATCTTGAAAGCCTTGAGGGATTTCACTAATTCATAGGCTTTTTTTCCCATGATGTCATATTTGATCTTTGCATCCCTCAATGCCTTGCTAAAAAAGGAGATAGGTTGCTCCAATACCTTAGAATTCTTCTGTAGTAAAATAGTTTCCATTGTATCAAATGAAGCAAAAGAGAAAATTAGAAAATATTTAGAGTAAGCGGGACTGATAAGCATAGGCACTTCACTCAATGCTTTCTTGATCTATTCAAAATAATTTCTAGACTCGACAGTCCATTTTACTTCATTTCCCTTCCTGGGCATGGTTGTTATGAGTTTCACCATTTCAACAAAATTGGATCCTCAGAAAGTTAATCTTGCCCAGAAAAGACTGGACTTCTTTCCTGGACCTCGGGATTGACAAGGTTTGGATCGCCTCCACCCTCCTAGGATCAATCCTAACTCCCTCAGCAGATATTATATGCCCCAACAACTTTCCCTCCTTAATGGAAAATAAAGTTTTTTTGGGATTTAAGGAAAGACCAAACCTTCTGCATTTCAATAAGACCTTCCTCAGATGACAACAATGTTCCTTATCAAATATAGAAAAGGCCATTATGTCATCCAGATAGATCACCACAAACTGATCATTTTCCCCATTAAAGGCTATGTCCATGGCTCACTGAAATGTTTCCCCTGCAGTCATCAATCCAAAAGTCATTTTGGCATATATGAATGTGCCCCAAGGAGTGGTAAAGGTTTTCTTTTCTCTGTCCTCGGGTAAAACAAAGATCCGATTGTAGCTGGAAAATCCATCAATCATGGAAATCTTGGATGCTCCTATTACCCTATGCAATATGTGTTCCATCTTTGGAAAGGGGTAATTGTCCTTCTTTGAGCTCCTATTCAGATTTCTGAAATCGACACAGAGTCTGATTTCTCCACTTTTCTTTCTCACTAGAACCAGATTAGCGACCCATTCAAAATATCTCAAGGGGACAATGATATGGCCATCCAATAACTTTTTTACTTATCTCTCCATGACAGGTAACAACATAGTATTAATCTCTCTTAGATTCTGCCTAAATGGATTAGCCTCTTCTCTCAATGGGATCTTATGCTCAATGACAGTTGTGTCATATGTTTTGAGGTCTTCATAGGTCCAAGCAAATACATCAGAAAATTCCCTTAATAACTCAGCATACTCGGTCCTCTACTCCTTTGACAAGCTATTAGACAACTTGACAAACTTTGGCTTCTCCTCTGTGCCAATATTTCACTCAGTCACATCATCATCATCATTTGATGTTCTACCCCTTACTCCCACATCATTTCTATCAAAAATCCTTTCCAAAGGAACCATTCCCTTTGGAATGTGATTGTTAGGTAGTTGAACAATATGATGATCAACAATCTTGCTCAGAATATCATCATCATAAGGGTCGGCTTTAGAAGTAGGGTCTTGATCAATGTGCAATGTAGAGAATTCCTCAACAGTCTCCAGGAATCCTTTGATTTCAAGATCATCCTAAAAAACCTTCCAATGTTTGACATTGTCAGGTATGGAGGCCCTTTATTTCACTTATGTATCATACCTGAGCTTGGGTAGGAGAGGGACTCTGAAATTTTTGGATGAAATAGCTAGAGAATCAACCACAATGTTTTCTCCTCTTGGAATAAATGATATATTGAAATCCAGGAAAAAACTGTCAATGAGGTCCCAGGATTTGTTTCTGTAACTCCTAAGCTGAGGGTGTTTGGCTTGATAAATATTTTTGATCTACTGAATAATCAACTTATCATCCTCAAACATAGATATTTCTTGAATTCCCATGTCCTTTCCAGCCCTTAAGCCCAAAACAAGAGCCTCGTACTATGCCACATTATCAGTAGCTTCAAATTCTAACTTGTATGACAAAGATATAGTTTCCTGAACAGGGGAAACAAAAACTACCCCAGCGCCAGCACCACCTTTAGAGGAAGTTCCATCAAAGAAAATTTTCAATACAGAAGTAAGTAGGGAAGAATATTCGTGGGGTTTAATTGGCTTCTTTCTGACTTGAATAGGAGCCTGAAGGTTGTTGGTGAACTGCAACAAACTAGATCCCAAATCAGTATCAAGGGAAAAGATGGGATGATTGGTGGGGTCTGCCTCATCACTGATAATGTAGGCCAGCTGAGCTTCTCTATACATTTTTATGTTTTCCCCTCCAAATACTAGAATGGTAGCATATGTGAGGTCCATATGTAACATTCCCCCAAGCGTTTTTATCCAAGATCTTGACAATAGCATGGCAAACTTGGGAGGAACATCAACCACCACAATATCCATGACCACACTTTTCATGGGAAATTGAAACAAGGTTACCACCAGATATTTGATGACCCCGAGACATTGCAACCTCCTTGAATCGAAAGAGTACAAATCATGATAGGCCTTTTTTAATTCCAACCTAAGCTCTTCCATGAATTTTTTAGGCATGAGGTTATGGGAATCCCCTGAATCCATCAGGCAATTATGCAACACCTTATCATGCATGTTTAGAGATGTGTAGAAGGGAGAGGATGAATCATCTCTATCTTCTACCATAGGGCCTAATATGATTGTTGGATTTTCATCTTGGAGGCTTATTGAGTATGTGGAATGGTAATATGGCTTAGGCTGCAACAGTTTAGATAGGGACCTTTTGAAATCTTCATGTTTGACTAGCTCTGAAATGGGCACAGGAATTCTGATTTTTTGAATTTCATGCTCAAAGTTAAAGGAGGAAGGAGGCTTCATAATTTCTCTCACCTCTGGGATAGGGTCTTTGGCTATTGGTAAGAAATTTTGATTTTTCTTTTCCTTGGCGATATCTGTTGCATGCTTAAAACTTTTCTCTACCATGAGAGGTTGATCAGGGATGTCAGACTTCCCTTATTTGTTCTTAGAGTGGAGGTTGTATTTATTGGGACTTCTACTGGATTTATTCCCCTTACTTAGCTCATTTATTTAACTGTTCATGAGGAATTCTTCATATGCATATTGAGTTAAATGAGGAAATGGGGAGGTGTCTTCAATACAGTGAATCCCAGGGTCAAACTCTTCTTCTTTCCCCTCCTCATCAACAACAAGGTTATTTTGGAGAGTCTGAATTTTCTGATCATATCTATCCCTGTCCCTTTTTTCCCTTGGAATGATCTGAGGAGAATTATTGTTCGGCCTTCTGAAGTTGCCTCTGTTGTCAATGTTTTGAGGTTTTTTGTATGTCGGCCTCCCCTCCACTTTCATTTTCTCCATCTTTGCAGACAAGGACTTTACCATTTTGGTCAATTCATCTACTTGAGGGTGAGTTGCATAAGAAATAGAGGTTGAGGTCTCAACTCCTCTCCTTCCCTTTTCTTTGTCATACTTTCTTCTGAGCCTATCAACTGCCAACACATTGGATTCTACTTCCAGGGCTGCATATTGCATGTTAGCCAATGAAGTAGCTCTTTGTTGGAGAATAACCCTAACTTACATTAGTTTATACCTAGATGAGACTCCTATATATTGGTTAATACATTCATTTACACTTTATTTCACCTAATTTGGCCACATAGAGAAGAAGGGCGCCTCATCCCTAGATTTTAGGGAAAACTGCTAATTTTAGATCAAGACTCAACTCCCGGTTCTTGATTTTCTCGATTTATTCTTGATTTTCTTGATTTATTCATGATTTATTCCAACTCCCACATGAAAAGAATCATCTATTATTATGGAATGCGCACCTCCTCTTTGAGTGAGAGATTTATTCCTTAATTAATGATTTTTGTCGTTACTATTATTAGTAACTACTATTTTGGGTCAGTTAAGTGAGTTGGAACTACTTCTCTTGTCAGTTAAGTGAGATTAAGTGAGATAATGCACATCACTTGAATCTTGTGTACATTAATGAGTGTGTGACATGTATCTTTAGTGGTCTAGGTTGAAATATGTGGTCTCCCTTAGCTTATGACACCTAGTTTATCTATTTCTAGCTTTTTTGGACTAGAATTTCTATGTGGGAAATTCTATATATTCACCTCCTCTCTTCTTTTTGAGGATAGTTTCTCATGTATATTAATTTTTTATTAATATAATTCTTTGATTTATGGAGCAAAAAATTTCTCTCATATCTTGAATATCAGCAAATTGTTTGTGTTCAATTCAACTAGAATTCTAGATCTATCAGGGTTTCTACAAGAATTCTACATGGTATCAGAGCTAGATTGAATCTAGTGGATTGTACATGGTTTTATTTGAAGGTATAGATCATAAAGAGGCATAGAAATAAGAAATGGATCATCTCTCTCATCGCACAAAACTCATTCTAAATCCTTTCAATTACTTCGAATGGAAGACAAAGATCTCTCTGCTCCTCCGAAGGAAAGGGCTTTACCGGATAACAATGGGAACGGAGAAAGAACCGACTGTTGTATCATAGAAGATAAAGTATTTAAATAAATTATATGAATCAATTGGTCTGATATTCCTATCAATTTCCAGATATCTCCTCTTTCATGTCAGTAGAGCCACTACTCCTGATGTGGTCTGGACCACATTGGAAGGATTATTCGGCAAGAAGGATGCAATGAGAGTGCATCAACTGGAGAATGAGCTCATATCCCTAATTCCAATTCATTTCAGAAACCTACAAGAATTATTCACCAATTTCAAATCCATCCTCGTTGAAATTAATGCATGTGGAGTCACTAAAGAGGAAGAACAACTCATCCTTTCAATTCTCTCGAAATTAGGCCCTGAATATTCCGTATTTGTGTCGTCTTTTCAAGCATCTAAATTGACTCAAGAAAAATGGAGATGCCCCCATTGAATGATTTAATTGTAGAATTGAATCAAGAGAAAGCTAAGTTAGTCCAAATGGGTTCCATCAAGCATTCCAAGAACCAAGCACTTGTGGCTACTAATGCTCCAAAGAGCAGTGGAAAAGACAAGATAAAAGGAACGGGTAAATTTCCTGAATCGAAGAAGGAGAGATCTGTACAATCTTCAGATAACTCTTCTGAGCCTAAGGGTAAGAAGGAGAAGGAAATAACACTTTTCATCTACTGTTCCAAATGTTTTCATCCTGAATAAAATTGCATGAGGAAAACTATCGATGAGATGGCTAAGCAATTGTAGCAACACAATCTCACGGTGCCCGAAAATGCAAAGAAGAAAGATGATAACAGAACAGGAGGGAGAGAACGAGATGGTCATTATTTAATGGATGTCACATCCACTCCATCCTCTTGGATCCTTGATTCAGGTGCATCCATATGGCTGCATTGAAAGATGAATTTTCCTCCATCGAAGAAAGCACCAGATCCCCAATTTACTTGGGAGATGCCACACCTGCAAAGGTGTGCGGAGAAGGAATTTTTGATCTTGAAGGGGGTTGCTTCACAAATGTGCTACATGTTCCCTCGCTGTACAAAAATATTCTCTCGATATATCAGATCACTCATTCTGGCTCTGAAGGAAGGTGGAGTTCACTCTGGACTCCGCAGTGATTACCAACATTTCCACAGGCTCACAGCTTGCACATGGAATTGCAGATCATGGTTCTCCTTTGTATTTATTCTCCCACTTTGTTCCTAAATATATTAGCACTTTATTTCTGTCACAATCTAATGATATCAGAAGGTTATGGAATGAAATATTTGTCCATATAAACTATAAGTACTTGCATCAACTAAACAAAGAAAACATGGTAGAAGGATTGTCAGCTATTAAATTGACAAGCAGTGTATTTCAAGGATGCATTCTTGGCAAGTATCCAGAGAAAAAGTTTGACAAAGGGAAGGGACGGAGAGATTTTTCACCTCTTGGGCTGATTCATAGTGACATCATGGGCCCATTCCCACAGCCTTAAATTAGTAAGGCTCGATATATACTCACCTTCATAGATGATTTCTCTCGCTTTACTTGGGTATTTTTTTTTAAATTAAAATCGGAAGTATTTGAATGCCTTATAGAATTTAAAGAACTTGTTGAGAATGAGTCTTGGTGTAATATTAAGATACTCCATACTGATAATGGGGGGGATTATGTCAACAAATATGTGCATCAACTTTGTATTGATGTATGTATACAACTACAACACATAGTGCCATATAGACCACAACAGAACGATGTCGCGGAGAGGAAAAATCGATCCTTAAAAGAGATGGCCAATTGTATGCTACAGTCGAAATCATTAGCTCCCAATCTATGGGATGAATCTATTAATTGTTAAGCATACATTCAGAACTGAGTTCCTCACAAATCACTCAAATTCACCACTCCTTTTGAATGTTGGACCAGTAAGAAACTGAAAGTGTCGCACTTTCATATTTTTGGTTCACGAGCATGGGCTCACATTTCGACAGATAAGAGGAAGGCTTTGGAGCCTCAAAGTGTTGAATGCATATTTTTTGGATATCCTGAAGGTGTCAAAGGATATATATTTCTAGACTCTCACACTGAAAAGTTCATTCTAGCTTGAAGTGTGAAGTTTGAAGAAGAATCACTGTATGATTTTTCAAAAGACCCTACCTAGGAGCCGCTTGTTGTCACTGATGAGGAGGAGTCAAAAAATTCTTTGAGAACTTAAGAGAAGAAATAAGAGAATAATTTTGGGTCTGATACAGAGGATGAGGAGCATATCATGACTTCTCTAACTCAGTTTCCAACTTGGGTAGAGAAAACCATGCAAGATGCGGGTGAACTAGTCTGTGATCCTGCAGATACAAGAAGAACTAGATCACAGTTTTTTTGGGCTCCTCAAGCCCTGGCTGCCACAGAAACTTTGTTGACCATACATTTATATATGTCACTTGGTTCAGATCCAAATTCACACTCTAAGGCTACTGGAAACCCACTCTGGGAGGCTTCCATGGATGAAGAGTACTCTGCTCTTATGGGCAACAACACATGGGACTTGGTTCCACTTCTGAAAGGAAGAAATCTTGTTCAATGCCGATGGATATATCAAATAAATATTCCTGTAGATGGTGAGATCAGAAAGTAAAAATATCGACTTGTCACAAAAGGATATTGACAGGTACATGGCATAGACTACACAGAGACATTTGCACCTGTTGCAAAAATAGACTCCATTCGACTAGTTTTGGCCATTGTCGCTTCTCGCAGATGTGAAGTTCACCACATGGATGTGAAGAGTGCATTTCTTCATGGAGATATCAAGGAGGAGATCTATATGGAACATCCAGATGGATACATTTATAACTCTTCCCTTGTTTGCAGATTAAAGAAATCTTTGTATGGCCTAAAACAGGCTCCTAGAGCCTGGTATGCAAAGATGGATTCTTTCCTGCTTTCCATTGGATTCATTCGATGCAAATTTGATCTGAATGTTTATTTTATACAACATGATGATTCCCTTTTCCTAATAGTACTTTATGCATATGAATTACTGATGACAGGAAACCTTACTTCAGCTAATGATTCGGCAAAATCAGCATTGCACGATCGATTTTCCATGACAGATTTGGGACTGTTGCACTACTTTCCTAGTCTTGAGGTTTCTGTAGGAATTCTACATGGTAGGATCAAGATGGAATAGTCTAAGTATGCATCAGATCTACTTTTCCACTTTCAAATGATCAAATGCAAGCTAGAAGCATCTCCCTTTCTTTCAGGGGTCATATTTGAGGATGCGGGTACTACACCTTTGGTGGACAATACACTGTATCGGAAGTTGGTTGGGAGTTTGTTGTATCTTACTCACACCCGAATTGATATCTCTTTTGCAGTAGGAGTTTGTTCCAGATATATGCAGGAGCCTCATGAGATTCACTGGAAATATGCAAAGAGAATCCTTAGATATGTGAAAGGTACTCCTAGTTTTGGTATCATTTATGCTGCAGATTGCCCACTTTCACTGATTGGGTACACAGATTTTGATTGGGTTGGCGATGGTACAAGCCACAATTCCACCTCTGGTTATGTTTTCATCTTTGGTTCAGGGCCATTCTGTTGGTCTAGCAAGAATCAATTCACGATTTCTTTATCTACAATAGAGGCAGAGTATAGAGGTGCAGTGAATGCAGCTACACAGGTTGTTTGGTTGTCAGGGCTTCTCTCTAAGTTTGGTATTCAATATCCACTTCCGACTGTCATATTTTGTGACAATCAGGGGTCCATTGAGATATCGATTGATCCAGTTCATAGGTAGAGGAACAAGCACATCGAGATTCACATGCATTACATCCACAAGATGATCTGTGACAGAGTCATTTCACTGGAGTACTGCCCCACAGAGCAGCAGGTTGTAGACATCTTCACCAAGTCCTTCACTGAAAAGAAATTTTCAGAACTGAGAGCTATGCTTGGAGTGGTGGAGACAACTGAGTAGGTCACTTTTGGCCACTCAGCATTTTTTTTCCTCTTTTTGTGGGGCGTTTTTTCCCATGAGGTTTTCCCTCTTTCCTCTTTTCATGAGGAGTTCTTTTATGTAATGAGTACCTAAAATGGCCAAGTTGTCGGGACTCAAATTTTTTTGTCATTACAGTTAGGCTTAAGGGGGGGTGTTGGAGAATAACCCTAACTTATATTAGTTTGTACCTAGATTAGACTCCTAGATCTTGGTTAATACATTCATTTACACTTTATTTCACCTAATTTTTCCACATAGAGAAGAAGGGTGCCTCATCCCTAGATTTTAGGGAAAAATGCTAATTTTAGATCAAGACTCAACTCCCGGTTCTTGATTTTCTCAATTTATTCTTGATTTTCTTGATTTATTCATGATTTATGCCCACTCCCCCATGCAAAAACTCATATATTATTGGGGAATGTGCACCTCCTCTTTGAGTGAGATATTTATTCCTTAATTAATGATTTTTGCTATTACTATTATTAGTAACTACTATTTCGGGTGAGTTAAGTGAGTTGGAACTGCTTCTCTTGTCAGTTAAGTGAGATTAAGTGAGCTAATGCACATCACTTGAATCTTGTGGACATTAATGAGTGTGTGACATGTATATTTAGTGGTCTAGGTCGAACTATGTGGTCTCCCTTAGCTTATGACACCTATTTTATCTATTTCTAGCTTTTTTTGACTAGAATTTCTATGTGGGAAATTCTATATATTCACCTCCCCTCTTCTTTTTGAGGATGGTTGCTCATGTATATTCATTTTTTATTAATATAATTCTCTGATTTATGGAGAAAAAAATTTCTCTCATCTCTTGAATATCAACAAATTGTTTGTGTTCAATTTAACTAGAATTCTAGATCTATCGGGGTTTCTGCAGGAATTCTACACTCTTCTTTCTTTGAGGAGGAGACATAAATCGGGGTCAAAAGAACTAGCATACGTGATTTTAGCGAAGGCTTATGTAGGAATTATCTCAACAGGGATCTTATTGTACATCTTGTTGAATCTTTTGGAGAAGTTAGAGACAGATTCTCCCTCTTCCCTCTTTAGGGATGAAAACTCTGTAATATAATACAAGAAATCCTTTTTATCCCTCCACTGTCTCAAGAAGGCATCATCTAGAGCCTCAATCCCAAAAATAGATCCGTGGGTCAGCCCCCTAAACCATTTCCTAACCTCACCATCAAGGCTCTAGACAAAGACTCTCATCTAGACATCTTCATTTTCAGTATTGAGTTTGTCTGCATAACTGTAGAAGGCATCGAGGTTTTCTTAAGCAGTCACATATTCCTCTCCAGTGAATTTTGGCATATATTTTAGGTAATCTCCAGTAGGGAGAGAATTCATGGGATGAGGTAGAATTAGAGGGGAATATCTTACAGCCACTATGGCATCCATTCGGTTTCTGGGAGGATTAGCACCTTCCATAGGGATGCGAGATTGAGGAGAAATCGGAGTTGAAGGTGTTAGGACAAGGGAGGCTGGAACTGATCTTCCAAAGGGAAAGGGAAATAATAAATGGGTTGGAGAGAGATATTGAGGGCTTGGGGGAAGTGGGGTATCTCTTTCTTTGGTAGTGGCGATAGTAATAGGAGGAGGAGTGGTGAAACCTGGGGTAGGAAAATATTCTGAGGGGTTGGGTCTAAACCATGGTACAATTTTAGGGGAGAGTGGAGTGACAAGGATTTATCCCTCGATTCCCAAACCAAGAGAAGAAAACTCAGTAGGAACACTCCCAAAATTCATTGTTCGGGAAACTCCAACAGAAGGTATAACAGTATAATGAGAAGAAGAAATTGGAGTTATTACAAGAGGAGATTGAAGATCATCAGAGATACCTGGTTCAGCAATGGAAGTACCTAGTTGGAGGGCCTTTCCTTTTCTGATAATCTTCTTTGGGTCTGCTTCAGGTGTTTCTAGGGGAAGTTGTGGAGTAGACCTCGTGTTTCTGCCTCTAGAATCAACAATTGAAACAGTGGAGTCATCACAGTGGAGTCGTCGGGTGCACAGTCGTAATCTTGATGTACTAGGCTCTGATGCACCTTCAAAACTAGTAAGATTTGTCATTCAATCCTAGGGAAAATATTCAAATTCATCCCCGACAACAGTGCCAGAAATGTTATCACCAGGAGTCACTCCTAGATTGCAGCAGGAGTAATATTGATACCCATTAGTTTATATGTCACAGGTTGTTTAAAAAGGGTGACCAAATGGGAGTAAGCTCAGAAAAATATCATTTTAACTAAAAAAACTAGGTTGGAAATACAGATCTCAGTGAGGTCTTGATATAACTTAAGCCAGTAATTTTTCATAGTGATGAGTAGGTTGAGGAAAAATGAGAGAGGAATGAAAATATTCTCTGGACATTCGGTCTTCCAGCAGCGTTTGGAGGAAAATTCTCAGATATGAGATCCTCTCAGATTTGAAAACTTCAAGAAACTTAAAATGCTGCAAAAATCGATATAATCGAACCTACATTATATAGTCATTACAACACCCGAATAGATCATCAATGCCCAGGCTTTAAGAGTCAGAAGAAAAGAGTAAGTAATAGGTTGGCTTCCATTAAACAAGAAGTCTCAAATATCAGTCTATAACTAGAGAACCAGATTTCTCGCTAAAACTTTACAATTGGGAGCTTAGCTCTACCATCGATACTAACAAAATGGAAAAAATGCCTACATATACTTAGAATTGGATCGGGTTGCCTGAAATGCGATCATGTCATACATTCAAGGATTTACATTGACGAGCTTCTCTATCAGGATGCACATGCAGATGTTGGTTAGACTGTCCATGTAGTCTTCTATTGGACGTGATCTCTATCATTTCAGAATGATAGCCTACCTCTTCACTTTGTCCCTTTCTAGCCTTATATTTATGGAAGGAGATGATGTCTCACCCACCTTCCACATTTACATTAATTGCTTCCTCAGGATCTGAGTGAGCAGAGTCAACACCCGTGCTTGGAGACGTGTACAGGGAAGACTGGCCAGTGACCATGGATGTTGACGAGGAGGAATAGGTGAGGTGACTGGTACAACCCCTAGTAGAATATGACACATTTTCGGTGGTTGGGTGGAAGGACGTGGAAATGATGTTGTGGGGACAGAGGATGTGGTGGCAAAGGGAGAGTGGGGACAACCTTATAGGTGGAGATGAAATGGGAGACAGATGGCGGGAGGTGAGAGGTAGAGGCAGAAAGAGGGATGTGACATGAGGCAGGGAGTGGAGTACACTTGGCAGGTGGGGATATGGTGAGGAGTGGCACTGGCACAATCGATAGATAAGGGACAGGTAAGTGGAAGACAATTTTCAGTGGGAGATGAGGATGGTAAGCGAAAGCGATATGTGGTATATCGGAG
>JZKD02S1674265.1:472776-487793 GCA_000966675.3 Picea glauca
ATTTTCATTTTGAATCATCTTGTACTTGAACATTTAAGTGGGGTAAAAGGAGGTTGCCCCCTTGAAGAAGCTTATTATCTGAAATTATCTCTTTTTCAAGGCGTTGAGTACTTTTGCTGAGGTTTTTATATGCTATATTGATGTTTGGTTCTTAACAGAAGCTTTGGGTCCAAGAGGATCTCATTCTTGAATCTTTTCTTCCTTAGGCTGTTGAAATATCGGATGTCCATAGCAAGCCCTTACATATCCTCACCAGTTCTTCCCCCTACTCACCCTTTTATTGCAACTTACTGACTGAAGTTAGATCAAGAACTCACTTAACTGTGCATTGCATGGTCTAGATTCTGAGTTAAAGTGATATAATATTGAGACTACATCCATTAGACCACCCTTTAAACTATTTACTATGACATACAAACTGATGGGTATCAGGCTTACCTATGATGCAATCCAAAGGTGACTTCTGGTGATAACAAACATAGTGGATGAAAACCCTTAGTTCCTGCAATGTTGTGAGTCACACTGGGAGCATGAGTGTCCTCTCAACAATGGAAATCATGACCAAGTGAACATAGTGGACCATACCATTGAGGATCCTTAATATTTCATTAATGTTACACTTAAGGAACATCAAGAAGGCATAAAGGAAGCATCCATAAAGGCTAGGATGGAGGTGATAAATAGCCTTAACCAAGAATCAAGAGAAAAGTTGAAGAAAAAATAATTCCAAGTGTACACTAGACAAAAGAGAATGAACCAACCTCTCTATACTAGTCATGTGGCATCACAGAAAATACCTCCACCCATGAACATAATCCTTCCTAAGAATCCTCCCAAGAATGACAAAGTGTACTTAAATTATTAATTTGAAGGGGCATTAGCAAAAATGCATGCGACCATCCCCTTGAGATAATTCATCAAGGTCCCATCAGTCAAAGAAAGGTTTCAAATTTTTTTCAAAGGCTATGATGGACAAACAGACCTGCCTATATTTTACAAGCCTATCACTTTAGGGTTCAGTATGATGGAAATCCACCTTTATTCATGACCTTATTGATCAATAATAAATTACTTAACAATTGTATGCTAGATTCAGGGGTAGGTGCTAACATGATGTCTTTGAAGGTCATGGAAAAATTGTGCCTAAAAATCACATGAACGTACATGAATGTGTGTGGATTTGATTCCAGAGCCATACCCATGCATGGGGTAGTTGAGAATGTGGAATAATTCCTTGGAATTTAACCCAAGAGAGTGATCCACATGGACATTATAGTGGTGGATGTCCCAGATGTGTGGGGAATTCTATTGTACAGGAAGGTTGTTGTGATGCTGGGAGGCACCCTAGATATGGATCTCACTTACATTAATGTGCCTATGAACGATGAAACAATAATCCACCTCCTGAATGTGCCAATGACCAAAATCCATGTACAATACATTGGTGATGATATTTGAACTAACAAAACAAATGAACCGGTCAAAGAGAGTCTTCCTTCATTTTCCCCTGATGACATGTCTTTTGCTACAGAAGAATACTTTGATCAGATACAATGGCCGAAGAAGGAGGAATATCAACAAATCTTGAAAAATATAAAGAAAAATGAGTTGGGTTTGTCAAATTATTGAAGAAAGGAGAAGATGGCATACTTATATGACCGTCCCAGCAAGAAGTTTTCATAGCAGAATCCCACCCTCCTCCCTCAAGATAGTACACTAGGGTTGTACAAGAAATGACCAAGTTCAAGAAAAAGGATCACAAAGAGGGAGATACAGTATAGATGTGGGATACAAAGAAGGGAGAGCCTACTAATGTCAAGGGAAGTGAACAATTTTGGCTTGGACCCTTCATAGTTGGAAGAAAGTCAGTCAATGATGCCTACTATTTGTCTACATTGGAAGGAAGAAGGCGCCTATTACCAGTTAGTGGACACCTTCTTAAAACCAATCAAGCAGTAGAGACTTGACTTCACAGGTAAGTATAGGTAAGTAGGTATTCATTTTCATTCATTTTTTATACCATATTCATTTCATGCTAGAGTAGTTGTATTTCCATTTGTGTATATGCTTGATTATTTTCATTTTTTGTACCATATATGAGTCATGGGTGATATCACCACCCCAAATTATTACTAATAAGTTTTTTTCAGATCGAGAAGGTCTTAGGTCATACCAGAGATGTTGAGGTTCTCATTCACTCTACAGTGAGAACATATCCCCAAGTTGGAGCCAGATGTTATCCCCTACCCTAGGGATAACTAAGGAGATTAGGTCTTGAGGCCCACAGGTCCTAGACATGGAGTACCGAGACCCATATTGAATTTAGACTGGACTTGGAGGGTGCATCCTTCTTCGTCAGCACTTCCATATTGTCAAAAATAGTATCATCCATCCCATCGGCCAGGTCCTTCAGTAGAAGTGGTTCTTGCTCCATGAGGTAATGAGTTTGGGTATCATGGCATGTGTCACTCTGATTCTCAAAGTCAAAGGGTTGGACCGAAGAGAGAGAAGGGAGTTCCACCATTGACAACATGATAGGCCTGGACCTAGGGAGGCCTTTCCCTCCCACTATGATGTTGGCCTTGGAAGGCCATGATGTCACCTATGTGACCATTGACATCATTCAATGCTTAGTGGACACTTTGGAGGCAGTTGTGTGCCAAGTGGCATGTGTGGCTTGATCCAGAGGCGTTGGAAGGCCTAAAGTTTTTCTCTTGGAGGCCAAGGTTTCACCTGAGAGGCCTAATGTCACCCTAAAAGGGCATGACATCACCTTTTCTGCTTGATTTAGGGTTTAATTTGTCATTTTTATGTAAAAATTGGATATTACATGTAAACTACCCATGTCATCCTTTTCGACCTAATTTGTAAATTAAAGGCCATTGTAACTGTATACATAAGGGATTTTTCCCTTGTATTATGTCATCATAATTCACTCACACTTAGTGAGGTATGAAATTTTTTCCCTACTTAGGGTTTATTGGCTAAAATTTAGTGCACACTTCTTGAAGGAGGCTAGTTTTGGTGTATTTTGGCATTTTTCTTGGTGGAGAGTCTTCAACTAGGCCTATTGCTAGATGATTCTTGGTGAATGTAAGTAATTTTTGCAATTATTCTTCATTTTTAATGGTTATGGTGTATTCATCTTGCATTTCTTCCAAGGTTATGAAATTTCTAGCTTAAAACCCTAGGAGGCTAAAGCACATGTTATTGTTCTTGCCTTAACAACTTTTCACCTACAAGATTATGCTAGAAACCCTATTTTATTGAACCTTTGTGCTAAGGGCCTTTCCATTGCAACACCATAGCATCATTTTCTTCATCTATCCATCATTTACTTCATCCTTGAGATAAAGAAGGAGGAAAATAGCTAGGGCCTAGGGTTACCTACTTTCTAATGACCATTTCCCCCCTAGGGTTTTGTGATCGAAGCCTTGGGTTGAAATCACTTCAATTATTGACCCTCTTGTCTCTATATCTAATATTATCATTTGTTCCTTCAATATTTTCACTTCTAAAAGTGACTCCATTAACCCTAAAAGCACTGATCTAAGCCTTGCACTTGATTGATTGATGAAAACAACTCTCAAAACGTTTACCTCAAGCTATCTACTAACTTCTCCTAAGCCTAGACTAGAAAAATTAACTAATCTACTTGTTTTTGTTACAAAAGTAAGCTACAACCATTTATTGCAGCAATAAAAGAACTTAAAAGGAATTACAAAGTTGATTTATACACTGCCAAATTAGCTTATGACAAATGCTAGTACTTTGATATTATTGAAGTCATTATTTTAGGTCATTCTGAAGCTCTTTTAAATAATTTATTGTGAATATATTATCTTATAATAATTGTTGTTATAAAATTCGGTTTGCTTCATCATACATCAACTATTTCTTTTATTGATAAGTCCATGGTTTTGTGAAGTACTAACATCACATTGTACTTGAAAAAGATATCCTTTTCTTGTTGCTTTGTTATGGGAAGGTACATCTAATCACTTCATTTCTTCATTGGTTAAAACCTTGGGACTTTCTTATTAGTGTGACTTTAGAGAGGGGATACTTTTATAGACACTTTAACCTTTTCCTTCTCAAACCCCCAGGTCATCGGGGACGTCTCCCATAGGCCATCAACCCTAAATAGAAAGAGGTATCTTATTAAGGTGACGGTGATAGGATAAATTTTTGTTACGCCAATTTTCCTCCCTTAGCCTTTCCCTTTGGGAAAATTACAAATTGTGAAATAACATGCACAAAGGCAGGGTATCTAAGCCCAAAATTGTCTTGAGAAGGTATGAACAGGACTTTCTTCTCAAGTGACCCCCAATAATATGCGTAATAGCTACACTAAAACCAACAAAGTAGAGTGAGTAACTTTGTCGGTCCTAATGCAACCTCGTGATTGACCCTTGTGTTAGAAGGGCTTCCCAAGACAAAATGTAGCAAGTGGATTTAACTCTCCCTATCACAAGATACTATTGTGTGTTTTGATGCTTTGGAGAGTATTCCTCACAACCTATTCCAAAGCGATATACCTAGCTAATGTTGGTGTACAAGAGTTCTAGAAAATAAAATTTACTAGATAGATTTTAAAATTACGTTGAATTTTAATGGTTGTTACTTAACTCAAAAAGGAAATGGAGATTAAACTGATGAAGTGTTTGACCTTGACTCAACAATATGCAAAGAGAGATGAGATGCAAGATTTTTGTTCGATGAACTCTAATTACATAAGGGAGAAGGTTTTCTTTTCCAGAATACAACAAGTTGCAAAACACAATTCCTTCAATCTTTGAACGATCTTAATGTCAAACGATCAAAGCTATCAAATTTTCCATTTTTATCTTTTTACACAAACACTTGAATGCAAAAATTTCTTGTAAACACTACAAATAGGAAAAAAAACTTCAATTCTTTTTCTTTTCAAATAAAAACATAGATCTGAATCAAAAAGAAAACTTAACTCATAATGCAACCAAAAAGTGTAAAAGTAAGAAAACTTGTTGCTCGAATGAAATCAAAAATCGCTTTCTAATAAACAACAATCCAAAACTCAAAAAAGATCAATAACAACTTATCTGAAAAGCACTCAAGGATGAAGCCTAAAGATTATACCCTTGCAGCAAGAAGTGAAAGATAAAACTATGAAGCTTATGAAAAAGACTCTCAACACTTGAGAAATGATAAAATTTAGGTCAAAAATGAAAACCAAGCTATGAATAATCACCCAAGAGGACCAAAAATTCATCCCAAGCAATGATAAAAAATATGGGCAAAGAGGAAAAATTGATTGTCACTCAAACAATTTATTCAGGAATCGTCGCAGGCTGCAGAAGGGAATAGTACGAGAATCAAGGATTGTTGTGTGAAGTGAGAAATACATAGTGCAGCGTCGTCTCCCTAGTTTTCACAGAAGGGTGTGATGATGACTTAAAGTGAAGGAAAAAAGAATAGAGGACATGGATTCCCAATGAACTTTCAAGACCATCTAGTCAACATGGATCATCCAATGAATCGAAGAATTAAAAATCAACCAAAAGAAGGCAAGCCAAAAAAAAAAGGGAAGAAAATACCAAAAGAGGACGGTCCCCAGTATGGTCACCAATTTTTTTGTCTGACAAATTGGTAAGTGCTAACACAAACTAATCTCCCTAACTTCAACAAGAAGTTAGAACAAAACATAACAAAATACAAGCTTCCCCCTAGATTTCATTGTAATGTAAACTAGTTCAAAGAGGGACAAATGGCATATCGTTTAAACATCATTTGATCCTCGCTAGTATTGTCCTTTATCTGTATTTGGATTTGTTGGATGTTGAACCTATTAAGAACAAAAAAGAGAGAGAACAATAATATATATATTCCAATGAAACCTATGCATAAGATCAAGGAGTTATACAATAAAAATTGAGACACTTTTATAGGGAAGAAATGTATCACTGCATTATATTGATGAAAGTGGAGAATACAACCTATTCCTTGATGTTGCAAGGTCCCTTCCAGTGGCCCTTTTCTTCAACACACACACCTTTTCTCCAATTATTTTGATTAAGAGTATTCAAAACATGACTTGGAAAGATAAAGAAAAGCTATCACAAGTACAATATTTAGCAGAATTCTTCATGCATAAGCCAGCCTAGCCTTTCCCATGAGATATCCCTCTTTATATAGAGTGAAGAGAGATGGATGAGTTGATGAGGATAATCCCACTAAATAAGATAAGAAAGTGATATCCAAACCAATCGGAGGCCACCGCATCCTTCCAGAGATTCCATTATAGAACCTTCAAGAATTTCACCTTTTTCCTTTTCTTGAGCATCGTCGCACCCTAAACACAAGGATCCTGCGATGACGCCACATCCCACTGTGGTGCAACATGTGACAATCAGAGATCATATCACACTTATCATTTGGTAAGGTGTGACGATACTCTTTAGTAGGGTTTTTTAGAAAGGGGAGATGATTATATTCCCTAGGGAGAAAGTATTATTTCTTCAGTAGCTTCAAGAAATAGAGGAGTAAGCAATACACATATCGTTAGTTGATCACAGAGGAAACCAAAATAATTTGTAACAATAAGGCATATGTCTTGGTAATTTTTTGAGAGGAAGAAGAAAGGAGGAGGTGGATATGCTCATATTTCTAAATATCAAAGAAGGAATGTTGAGGTAGAAGAAACGAAAGATGGGAAGTCCATCATGATGAGAAAAGTTCTCTTAAAAGTAGAGAAAGAAGGAAAAGATCTAGTTCAAAGAAATAGTTTGTTCAGGACTACTTGAAAGACCAAATAAAGGGTATGCAAAGTAATCATAGATAGTGGGAGCATTGATAATTTGGTATCCACAAAAATGGTAGAAAATTTGGAGTTGGAGATAACTGGACATCTGAACTCATACAAGGTATCATGGTTGTAGAAGGGACACCAAGTCATGATAAGTCGACAGTGCAATGTTGAATTTAATATAGGAGTTTAAAAAGATGAGATTTTGTGTAATGTAATACCCATGGAAGTTTTTCATGTTCTTTTGGGAAGACTGTGGCAATTTGATAGAAATGTCATACATGATGGGAGAAAAAATACATACACCCTTGAGAAGAATGGTTTTACACATATGTTGTTGCCAATGGAGGCTAATAAAGTGAAGGAGGAAGCTATTCCAAGCATACTTATCATGATTGGGAAGGAACTCTTGAATGAAGTCAAGAAGGAACATGAGATGCAGTTTGTTGTGGTGAGAAAACTTAGAGTCATCCTTACAAGTAATTATGTGGATGATCTTCCTGTAGAGATTCAAGAATTGTCGGATAATTTTGTTGATATTGTGGTGGATGAATTACCTCATTATTTACAACCCATTAGCATAGTAGTCATAACATTGAACTTATTCCAGGAGCAAGTTTTCCAAACAAATAAGCATATAGGTTGACACCTCAAGAAAATGAAGAGGTCAAGAACCAAGTCCAAGAGTTGTTGGAAAAGGGTTTGGTCAGAGAAAGTTTGAGTCCATACGCAGTACCAATTTTTTCGATTCCAAAGAAAGATGGAGATTGGAGAATGTGCATAGATTCTAGATCCATCGACAAGATTACCATCATGTATAGATTCCCTTTACCTAGAATGGATGATTTTATGGATTTCTTGAGTGGAGAAAATTATTTTTCCAAGATAGACTTGAAGAGTGGTTATCATAAAATAAGAATGAAAAAGAGAAATGAATGAAAGACAACATTCAAGAAAAATGAAGGGTTGTATGAGTGACTTGTTATGCCATTTGGTTTAACACATTCCCCAAGAAAATTCATGAGATTGATGAATGAAGTACTNAATTCTATTGTACAGGAAGGTTGTTGTGATGCTGGGAGGCACCCTAGATATGGATCTCACTTACATTAATGTGCCTATGAACGATGAAACAATAATCCACCTCCTGAATGTGCCAGTGACCAAAATCCATGTACAATAAATTGGTGATGATATTAGAACTAACAAAACAAATGAACCGGTCAAAGAGAGTCTTCCTTCATTTTCCCCTGATGACATGTCTTTTACTACAGAAGAATACTTTGATCAGATACAATGGCTGAAGAAGGAGGAATATCAACAAATCTTGAAAAATATAAAGAAAAATAAGTTGGGTCTGTCAAATTATTGAAGAAAGGAGAAGATGGCATACTTATCTGACTGTCCCAGGAAGAAGTTTTCACAGAGGAATCCCACCCTCCTCCCTCAAGATAGTACACCAGGATTGTACAAGAAATGACCAAGTTCAAGAAAAAGGATCACAGAGAGGGAGATACAGTCTAGATGTGGGATACAAAGAAGGGAGAGCCTACTAATGTCAAGGGAAGTGCACAATTTTGGCTTGGACCCTTCATAGTTGGAAGAAAGTCAGTTAATGATGCCTACTATTTGTCTACATTGGAAGGAAGAAGGCGCCTATTACCAGTTAGTGGACACCTCCTTAAACCCAATCAGGGGGTACAGACTTGACTTCACAGGTAAGTATAGGTAAGTAGGTAGTCATTTTCATTCATTGTATATACCATATGCATTTCATGCTAGAGTAGTTGTATTTCCATTTGTGTATATGCTTGATTATTTTCATTTTTTGTACCATATATGAGTCATGGGTGATATCACCACCCCAAATTATTACTAATAATTTTTTTTCAGATCGAGAAGGTATTAGGTCATACCAGAGATGTTAAGGTTCTCATTCACTCTACGGTGAGAACATATCCCCAAGTTGGAGCTAGATGTTATCCCCTACCCTAGGGATAACTAAGGAGATTAGGTCTCGAGGCCCACAGGTCCTAGACATGGAGTACCAAGAGCCATATTGAATTTAGACTGAACTTGGAGGGTGCATCCTTCTTCTTCAACACCTCCATCTTGTCAAAAATATTATCATCCATCCCATCGGCCTGGTCCTTCAGTAGTAGTGGTTCTTTCTCCATGAGGTAATGAGTTTGGGTATCATGGTATGTGTCACTCTAATTCTCAAAGTGATTCTCAAAGTCAAAGGTTTGGACCGGAGAGAGAGGAGGGCGTTCCACCATAGACAACATGATAGGCTTGGACCTAGGGAGGTCTTTCCCTCCCACTATGATGTTGGCCCTGGAAGGCCCATGATGTCACCTATGTGACCCTTGACATCATTCAATGCTTAGTGGACACTTTGGAGGCAGTTGTGTGCCAAGTGGCATGTGTGGCTTGATCTAGAGGTGTTGGAAGGCCTAACATTTTTCTCCTGGAGGCCAACGTTTTGCCTGAGAGGCCTAATGTCACCCTAAAAGGGCATGACATCACCTTTTCTTCTTGATTTAGGGTTTAATTTGTCATTTTTATGTAAAAATTGGATATTACATGTAAACTAGCCATGTCATCCTTTTCGACCTAATTTGTAAATTAAAGGCCATTGTAACTGTATACATAAGGGATTTTTCCCTTGTATTATTTCATCATAGTTCACTCACACTTAGTGAGGTATGAAATTTTTTCCCTACTTAGGGTTTATTGGCTAAAATTTAGTGCACACTTCTTGAAGGAGGCTAGTTTTGGTGTATTTTGGCATTTTTCTTGGTGGAGAGTCTTCAACTAGGCCTATTGCTAGATGATTCTTGGTGAATGTAAGTAATTTTTGCAATTATTCTTCATTTTTAATGGTTATGGTGTATTCATCTTGCATTTCTTCCAAGGTTATGAAATTTCTAGCTTAAAACCCTAGGAGGCTAAAGCACATGTTATTGTTCTTGCCTTAACAACTTTTCACCTACAAGATTATGCTAGAAACCCTATTTTATTGAACCTTTGTGCTAAGGGCCTTTCCATTGCAACACCATAGCATCATTTTCTTCATCTATCCATCATTTACTTCATCCTTGAGATAAAGAAGGAGGAAAATAGCTAGGGCCTAGGGTTACCTACTTTCTAATGACCATTTCCCCCCTAGGGTTTTGTGATCGAAGCCTTGGGTTGAAATCACTTCAATTATTGACCCTCTTGTCTCTATATCTAATATTATCATTTGTTCCTTCAATATTTTCACTTCTAAAAGTGACTCCATTAACCCTAAAAGCACTGATCTAAGCCTTGCACTTGATTGATTGATGAAAACAACTCTCAAAACGTTTACCTCAAGCTATCTACTAACTTCTCCTAAGCCTAGACTAGAAAAATTAACTAATCTACTTGTTTTTGTTACAAAAGTAAGCTACAACCATTTATTGCAGCAATAAAAGAACTTAAAAGGAATTACAAAGTTGATTTATACACTGCCAAATTAGCTTATGACAAATGCTAGTACTTTGATATTATTGAAGTCATTATTTTAGGTCATTCTGAAGCTCTTTTAAATAATTTATTGTGAATATATTATCTTATAATAATTGTTGTTATAAAATTCGGTTTGCTTCATCATACATCAACTATTTCTTTTATTGATAAGTCCATGGTTTTGTGAAGTACTAACATCACATTGTACTTGAAAAAGATATCCTTTTCTTGTTGCTTTGTTATGGGAAGGTACATCTAATCACTTCATTTCTTCATTGGTTAAAACCTTGGGACTTTCTTATTAGTGTGACTTTAGAGAGGGGATACTTTTATAGACACTTTAACCTTTTCCTTCTCAAACCCCCAGGTCATCGGGGACGTCTCCCATAGGCCATCAACCCTAAATAGAAAGAGGTATCTTATTAAGGTGACGGTGATAGGATAAATTTTTGTTACGCCAATTTTCCTCCCTTAGCCTTTCCCTTTGGGAAAATTACAAATTGTGAAATAACATGCACAAAGGCAGGGTATCTAAGCCCAAAATTGTCTTGAGAAGGTATGAACAGGACTTTCTTCTCAAGTGACCCCCAATAATATGCGTAATAGCTACACTAAAACCAACAAAGTAGAGTGAGTAACTTTGTCGGTCCTAATGCAACCTCGTGATTGACCCTTGTGTTAGAAGGGCTTCCCAAGACAAAATGTAGCAAGTGGATTTAACTCTCCCTATCACAAGATACTATTGTGTGTTTTGATGCTTTGGAGAGTATTCCTCACAACCTATTCCAAAGCGATATACCTAGCTAATGTTGGTGTACAAGAGTTCTAGAAAATAAAATTTACTAGATAGATTTTAAAATTACGTTGAATTTTAATGGTTGTTACTTAACTCAAAAAGGAAATGGAGATTAAACTGATGAAGTGTTTGACCTTGACTCAACAATATGCAAAGAGAGATGAGATGCAAGATTTTTGTTCGATGAACTCTAATTACATAAGGGAGAAGGTTTTCTTTTCCAGAATACAACAAGTTGCAAAACACAATTCCTTCAATCTTTGAACGATCTTAATGTCAAACGATCAAAGCTATCAAATTTTCCATTTTTATCTTTTTACACAAACACTTGAATGCAAAAATTTCTTGTAAACACTACAAATAGGAAAAAAAACTTCAATTCTTTTTCTTTTCAAATAAAAACATAGATCTGAATCAAAAAGAAAACTTAACTCATAATGCAACCAAAAAGTGTAAAAGTAAGAAAACTTGTTGCTCGAATGAAATCAAAAATCGCTTTCTAATAAACAACAATCCAAAACTCAAAAAAGATCAATAACAACTTATCTGAAAAGCACTCAAGGATGAAGCCTAAAGATTATACCCTTGCAGCAAGAAGTGAAAGATAAAACTATGAAGCTTATGAAAAAGACTCTCAACACTTGAGAAATGATAAAATTTAGGTCAAAAATGAAAACCAAGCTATGAATAATCACCCAAGAGGACCAAAAATTCATCCCAAGCAATGATAAAAAATATGGGCAAAGAGGAAAAATTGATTGTCACTCAAACAATTTATTCAGGAATCGTCGCAGGCTGCAGAAGGGAATAGTACGAGAATCAAGGATTGTTGTGTGAAGTGAGAAATACATAGTGCAGCGTCGTCTCCCTAGTTTTCACAGAAGGGTGTGATGATGACTTAAAGTGAAGGAAAAAAGAATAGAGGACATGGATTCCCAATGAACTTTCAAGACCATCTAGTCAACATGGATCATCCAATGAATCGAAGAATTAAAAATCAACCAAAAGAAGGCAAGCCAAAAAAAAAAGGGAAGAAAATACCAAAAGAGGACGGTCCCCAGTATGGTCACCAATTTTTTTGTCTGACAAATTGGTAAGTGCTAACACAAACTAATCTCCCTAACTTCAACAAGAAGTTAGAACAAAACATAACAAAATACAAGCTTCCCCCTAGATTTCATTGTAATGTAAACTAGTTCAAAGAGGGACAAATGGCATATCGTTTAAACATCATTTGATCCTCGCTAGTATTGTCCTTTATCTGTATTTGGATTTGTTGGATGTTGAACCTATTAAGAACAAAAAAGAGAGAGAACAATAATATATATATTCCAATGAAACCTATGCATAAGATCAAGGAGTTATACAATAAAAATTGAGACACTTTTATAGGGAAGAAATGTATCACTGCATTATATTGATGAAAGTGGAGAATACAACCTATTCCTTGATGTTGCAAGGTCCCTTCCAGTGGCCCTTTTCTTCAACACACACACCTTTTCTCCAATTATTTTGATTAAGAGTATTCAAAACATGACTTGGAAAGATAAAGAAAAGCTATCACAAGTACAATATTTAGCAGAATTCTTCATGCATAAGCCAGCCTAGCCTTTCCCATGAGATATCCCTCTTTATATAGAGTGAAGAGAGATGGATGAGTTGATGAGGATAATCCCACTAAATAAGATAAGAAAGTGATATCCAAACCAATCGGAGGCCACCGCATCCTTCCAGAGATTCCATTATAGAACCTTCAAGAATTTCACCTTTTTCCTTTTCTTGAGCATCGTCGCACCCTAAACACAAGGATCCTGCGATGACGCCACATCCCACTGTGGTGCAACATGTGACAATCAGAGATCATATCACACTTATCATTTGGTAAGGTGTGACGATACTCTTTAGTAGGGTTTTTTAGAAAGGGGAGATGATTATATTCCCTAGGGAGAAAGTATTATTTCTTCAGTAGCTTCAAGAAATAGAGGAGTAAGCAATACACATATCGTTAGTTGATCACAGAGGAAACCAAAATAATTTGTAACAATAAGGCATATGTCTTGGTAATTTTTTGAGAGGAAGAAGAAAGGAGGAGGTGGATATGCTCATATTTCTAAATATCAAAGAAGGAATGTTGAGGTAGAAGAAACGAAAGATGGGAAGTCCATCATGATGAGAAAAGTTCTCTTAAAAGTAGAGAAAGAAGGAAAAGATCTAGTTCAAAGAAATAGTTTGTTCAGGACTACTTGAAAGACCAAATAAAGGGTATGCAAAGTAATCATAGATAGTGGGAGCATTGATAATTTGGTATCCACAAAAATGGTAGAAAATTTGGAGTTGGAGATAACTGGACATCTGAACTCATACAAGGTATCATGGTTGTAGAAGGGACACCAAGTCATGATAAGTCGACAGTGCAATGTTGAATTTAATATAGGAGTTTAAAAAGATGAGATTTTGTGTAATGTAATACCCATGGAAGTTTTTCATGTTCTTTTGGGAAGACTGTGGCAATTTGATAGAAATGTCATACATGATGGGAGAAAAAATACATACACCCTTGAGAAGAATGGTTTTACACATATGTTGTTGCCAATGGAGGCTAATAAAGTGAAGGAGGAAGCTATTCCAAGCATACTTATCATGATTGGGAAGGAACTCTTGAATGAAGTCAAGAAGGAACATGAGATGCAGTTTGTTGTGGTGAGAAAACTTAGAGTCATCCTTACAAGTAATTATGTGGATGATCTTCCTGTAGAGATTCAAGAATTGTCGGATAATTTTGTTGATATTGTGGTGGATGAATTACCTCATTATTTACAACCCATTAGCATAGTAGTCATAACATTGAACTTATTCCAGGAGCAAGTTTTCCAAACAAATAAGCATATAGGTTGACACCTCAAGAAAATGAAGAGGTCAAGAACCAAGTCCAAGAGTTGTTGGAAAAGGGTTTGGTCAGAGAAAGTTTGAGTCCATACGCAGTACCAATTTTTTCGATTCCAAAGAAAGATGGAGATTGGAGAATGTGCATAGATTCTAGATCCATCGACAAGATTACCATCATGTATAGATTCCCTTTACCTAGAATGGATGATTTTATGGATTTCTTGAGTGGAGAAAATTATTTTTCCAAGATAGACTTGAAGAGTGGTTATCATAAAATAAGAATGAAAAAGAGAAATGAATGAAAGACAACATTCAAGAAAAATGAAGGGTTGTATGAGTGACTTGTTATGCCATTTGGTTTAACACATTCCCCAAGAAAATTCATGAGATTGATGAATGAAGTACTGAAAGACTTCATAGGTAGGTTTTTAATTGTGTATTTGGATGATATCCTAGTCTTCAATAAAATTGAAGAAGAGAACTTAAGGCACTTGACATTAGTGATGATGAGGTTGCAGCGGGAGAAGTTGTTGATAAATCTGAAGAAATTCTCTTTCATGAAGAAATAAATCATATACTTTGGTTTTGTGATATCTTCAAATGAATTAAAGATAGTGTTAACTACCAAAAACGCACCAGCATTTTTGAAGGAAATATGCCTAATATTGAAGGGAAATTTTGACTAACTTCCCTAGCTCCAAACCCAAATCTAATTGTACCATTGGAAATCTTACGATCTTTAGATGTCGATCGACTATTGGAACGTGCGAAACGGATATTCCATGGCTGAGAAAATTGATTTTTCCCAAAGGCAGTTTTTTCCGAAAATTCTGACTTTCGGTGGTTAAGTTACCCAGGAACTGTTCTAGTCAACTACCAAAAGCCTGTTTTAACCAGAATTTTTTAAATTTCGCCCAGATCAGGAATTTTTGAAGCATAACGAGATGAAACCTCTTGGAATAGACATGTGGTGAATTATCAAGTCCAGCACAACAGTCAGTTTTGACAAATGGTGGAGAAAGGAGGTGTTTCAAAGGATATGGACAATTTCATTTG
>JZKD02S1674265.1:503973-519653 GCA_000966675.3 Picea glauca
TAGAATAAGGCGGATGTAAGAAGACCTAATAGAAGCTTCCGCTTCTAGAAGGATCTTCCTCTAGATGCTTCTCTTAATAGACATATTTAGTATAAATAAGAGGCGAGGGTATGAGCACCCTAGCTTGGAGATTATTGTAATAGAGCGCTGATCGACTGGATTTTACCCCCTTGAAGAGGCCTGTGAACATTTCTTTCTGAATCAAAGTGCTTTTTCTATTGCTATTCCGTATATCATTTCTGTGTATTGTGAAGATTATGCTGGATATTTTACTGTTATTCTGCCATTTCTAGCATTTTATTTTTGTTTTGCATATTTTATATATCTGGTATCTTGCAGATAGACTCAGAAGCTTAGAAGAGATAATGTGAATTTACAGTTGAAGTGGAAGGAGTGAATAGTTCCTCAGTGGATAGAACAGTTCAGAGAAGACCCGTCCAAGAGTGCATCGGGAAAACACGTTGTTTAATTGTTGAAGAAGTCTCTGAGGAGACAAGCACAAGGAGTGCATAAGGGAGATTTTTTTTTAAATATCTAAGTCCAAAAACTTCTCATAATTTCAATGGCTGGAAGGAGTGTTCTATAGGTTGAGGATACCTCAAGGAATTACATCTCAGGAAGGATAGCGATCAAAATCCTTAAGGAGGAGAGGATTTGTTTGTTTCAAGAATCGAACAATTGAGATATGCTCAGGAGGATCCAGGATCTTTTATGACCCATACAAATGGATAAGAAACATGAGATTTAACCCTGTGAGTTGTTGAGACTTTGTGAGTTAGGAAGAAGTCGTGCATGAAGCTCATAGGAGGAGTTATCGAGGATTGAAAATCAAAGGTTGAGATTCATTCAGGAGTCTGCAGAAGAGTGGACAGACATTGAATCATGATGATTTGAACGAGGGTTAATCATATAAGTCCTTCAGACTTCGCGCATTCAGGATTTTTGGAGTGTGGATAAGTCAGGACCCCTGAAGTCCCAAAGGCCAGAGTTAATCGTGGTTGTTCAAATTCTGAGGACACATATCAGCGTATCGTGTACTCCGATGGACTAGTAATTCGAAGGAAGTTTGGAGTGGTGATTCAAGAGCGGAGGACCCCTGAAGTCCCTAACCCCAGAGTTCATCATATTCGTCCATCGAGGAGGACACACATTGTCATATCAGAACATCTGGAGAATAGAAACTCTGGGAGAATAAACGAAAGATAAGTTCAATCTCTTCGGAGTCCCAAAGTACAGATTTGATATGGAACATATATTAGAGGAAGGAAACGCGGAAAAAAATTCATAGGTGGAATACGAGCCATCATATCTGTTCATTTTTAGTGTCTAACACTTTGCAAGTGTTGTGTGTGTGTTGGTGTAGCCAAAAATCGTTGAATCCTAAAAAAATGGATTTTGAGCCATCGATCTCGATGCTCATTGAAGACTATTTCTCTTGCTACATAGTGTTTGAAAGTTCATGGATTTTTCATTGCGAGATAAAAGGGATAAAAAGTCTCGAAGTCCTGAAACTTTCATGGATTGAAGTTTTGGCCCACGGATTGGCCCTCGATCTCTGGGGAGGCTTTGACAGTGCTCGAGGACTCCTGAAAAAGAGAATTTTCATTCGGGAAATGGGTTAAGGACCTTTGTATTGAATGTTTTCACTCGGAGGAAGCTCGTGAGATAATTTCAACTCCCGACTAGAATGATCCTACACCAGGAGGTCGCGTGGACCTTGGGAGAGGGTGGGGTCTGCATCATAGTTGTACTTTGTGATACTCTTTCTTCACATCATCTCTCAGTGTATGTTTCATCTCGATGTATGATGGATACATCAAGGAACTCCTTCAACGAATATCTTCCTATCAAATTCATCACATTATCTAGGAGAGGGATCTAGAAACCAACTAGTACCTTGGAGCTTGCATTCCTTAGTGGCAGGAGTCCTCATGATCAATAATGGGTTTACATCATTGAATTTTGGTCTATTGATTCTATGAGTGTTCGAAATCAGATTTTACTAGGTACCTTTGGGTCCATCTTCATCATCGGTGGGTCCCCTCATGTCTGTTAATGTTATACATCAATGATCAGTAATCAGATGGTTTCTACCATGCTCTAAATCAGATAATTTATTATCATGATGTAGATTCATACCATCATGTTTTGGGACAAAGACACTAGGATTGGGGCCACATAATTTATTTACATCATCCCCCCCCAAGTTGTGATGAAGTATATCACTTGTATATGAATACTTTCAAGACATCGAGGGCTCCATCCTCAGTGCTCATTGTCTTCCTAACATTTATATGTTGTGTCATAGATCCACATTGTAGTTTTTGATGGCTATGATTGATTTCATGACGTAGATAAACATCATATTGTCTCATGACTATGGTCCTATTGATGACATGGATCTATTATGTATTCTTTAGTGGCCATGGTATAGAATTTCATTTCATGGATCTGCAGTGTATATTTTGTCTTCCATGCTCTTTAGAGTCTGAGTATGTCTACTTAAGGGATGGTCTATTTATATTTTCATAATTGGTGTTTGATTGCACGACTTCTTTGGCTTTCAAAACTCCTTTTTTCTCTCCTCATGTTGTCTCACCTAGACATTATTTTATTGTAACGTATTTCGGCCATCCATTCCTTTCTGGACCTCACACATTAAGGGGAACCTGTTACCGCCTTAATTTCCACCCTACACACCAAAAGGGAATCCATAAGAGGATATAATTCAAAATTCGTATTTTTCCTAATATTTGATCCCTTTTTGGAGATCCTCACTAGACACATAGGGGACAACAAGCGATGACCCTTTGTTGACAACAGTGTTCAACAAGCAATGACGCATGAAACTTATAGATTCAGGGAGTTAGGAGGTGATAGGAGAAGGGTGAGTTGTATGTTCATGTCAAGGGCCTAGGAACTCACAACATTCAAGACTCTAGTGGTCTCTAGAAGATCTAGAAGCTCTCCCAAGACTCCTCCAAAGAAATATATAACAAAATAAATTATTGGGAAAGGATAAGAGGAATTCGTAAGTATTGGCATGCTATCCAATTGCAAAGGTTCTTGTTCCATCCATCGTAGCTATAACTTAGAAGTACCTAGCCTAACCAAGAAGCCAAGGGAGGAGCAAGGACCAAGGAAACAAGAGAGGATTCATTTTCATCAAGGTATGACATTATATTTATTCTCTATGTTTTAATCAATATATCATTGATTTTCTTCCATGCAATTTGTGTTCAGTTCATGAATGTTGAGATATGATTCATTCTATAATAGATATGATTAGAATCAAATTAGATCTAGGATTATAATCCCAAGTAGAGAGGTAGAGAGGTATTTCTTGTATTTTGTAAGTAGGAAGCAATTTATGGAGCTTGGAGATTGAGTTTCAGGTCTGCAACAATAAGGATTTAAAAAGTACAAACTACATATGAAGGTATGCAATATCCACCACTCCTTAGGTTAGTTTCGAATCCATGTGTTTGAATCTAGATCTAGGAAAATCATAGGATCCTAAACCCTCTTTTGTCTAGGATTAGTAGGCTAATCCTATAGAGATATTGTTCATCATTTAATGAGATCCTTGTGAGATTTTTTCCCATAAAAAATGGGGTGTAAACAATGTAATGGGCATGGTTGAAGAGCACTTTAATTGGAGCTTATTTCATCAGTAGGTTTCCCCCTTGAAGAGGCAAGTAAATAGAAGTGGATCCTTTCTTTAAAAGGATCAATTATAAGGTGTTTCCCCACCCTAAGGGTTTCATATTAATAAAGTGGGACTTATTCTATATATTTTGTGTGGTGATTTCATTTTTCATATATTTTGTACTTAGAAAGTGGTATTAGAGCACTTTCTTCGGTAGAGAAAAGGGGAAAATGTTTTCTATTTTGAAGGTTTTTAAATATAGAAGAAAAAAGAGGGTCGCGACACTCAAATAAATTCATATAGATTTTCCAAGAGAATTTGAAGAAACAGGTGGTATATTTGTATTTCTCTTGGAAAAATAACCAATTTCAAAAACAAAATCATCCGAATCATAGTTTGGGAGGTCAAGATATCGATGATTTAAAACCAACAAAATTACAAGTTTTTCCAAGGACGACTGCGCGATTTTGAAAACTTTTGTAGCATTTGGTGTAGAATTGGCCATTTTGTTTTTATATATATGAGCTCCTCTCACAAAATCATCCAATTTCAAAAATAAATTGTTTGAATCCGAGATCCATAAGTTAAGACATCGTTTATTTAAAATCAATAAATTTTTCAGTGTTTTTTTGTGACATGGTGCTCATATTGGTGCCAAATCAATTCCATTGGATATAATATTCTGGAATATTTATTTTGGTATATTATGTGTGGGGCTTCAAATGGATATTAGATCTCAATGCCTCATGGGCCTCAACAAGATTCTCCGAGATATTGAGAGCATAAAAACAATTATTCGCAATATTCAAGAGACCATAGATAAAATGTAGGAGATAGATAATATGGAGATCATCACAGAAGAATATAATCAAGAAAAATATCATTGGTATGATTTCAAGGCTGATTATGATAACTAGTATATGGATAGTTTTTATTTTGGGGATGAAAACCAATTTAATATTCTATATGATGAATCTACTCCACCTTATGTAGATAATAGAAATGAAAGAAATTAGGATCCAATTATGACTATACGTGTTCAGATTGCATATTCTACAGTGGTATTGTTCCTCCCAGATTCATCCTCGACCCTTTCCATCTATCTGGATGGATCTGGATATTTAGATCCACATAAACGAGTGTAGACATTTGGATCACCATTTTCAGATAAATTTTGAATATTAATATCTTTCGTGGGGAGTTCACATGAGCACTTGGACATGAGACCCAGGGTTATGATGGAGCTTGGAATACTTCAACATGGTGGCTAACACTTCTACCTAGGACCCTGGTTCTCTATCTTACTTCAACATTATGGTACACATTAATCCATGGGACCCTGGTATCTGGTTGCACTTCCTCAAAGCAAGTGTTGAGGAAAACACTTTCCTAAGGGGGGTGGAATGTAGTGTATCTAGGAGGATAATATGGGGTACCTAGGGAGGTACCCAAGGTGAATACTAGTTGATATGTATTTTTATGTATGGAGGTCACTTTTAATAAAAAAATTCCTAGTGTGAACACAATAAATGTAAGAGGGATTACTAGAAGGTTCCTCTAGAATTTTATTAGGTGGTAGGTAGCATTATATAAAGGGGTGTAAACAATGTAATGTGCATGGTTGAAGAGTATTGTATTTTGAGCTTATCTCATTAGGAATTTTACCCCTTGAAGAGGGAAGTGAACAAGAGTTGATATCTTCCTTAAAAGGATCAATTGTAAGTTGTTTCACTATCCTAAGGGTCTCATATTAATAAACTGGTATTTCTTCTATATATCTTGTGTGGTGATTTTATTTTTCATATCTTTAGTACTTAACATTACCACACTTTTCAATTTTTTTTTTCTATAGATTTAATCACATTTGTTTATTTGAAGTTATTTCTCTTCTTTGAGTGTGCAATATTGCAATAGGTTTATTTTCTTGTTATTGTATTGAAAGGTAATTTAGGATATATAATTGATTTAACTAGTCAATTCAATCATCCATGTTCTGTGCAAATAGTGAATGGTGCCTCATACGTACATAGGAAACCCTAGATAATATTAAATGAACGAAGTGTTCGTAATTATTTTGAAAACCTATGGAAACATTGTCACCCACCACTTGGGAACTTATGCCCAACATAGGATAATAAATTAACTTAGGAATCAATACTTAGGAATATATTATTATATTCCTCGGAATATATTATTATATTTCTCGGCTTAACCCCCTTAACTTGTGCCCTTTCCTTAATCCTTTAGCCCCCTTTCCCTCTCATGAATTCCTATCCCCGCATACTCTTTTTCCTGACTCGATCTACAACCATGATTACAATTTACATTGCTAAGCTCACAGAGCTTTCAACACATAGGCTCTTCAACCTAATATTGCATACACACTCCAACTCAATGGTGGTATATGCACTTTCAAGGAAAGTATATGTATTGAGGCCTTAGTTTGTGCTATCTCCATTGTACAAGTTGATTGGATGGAAGTGGTAAGTATAGAATGGTAGCAAGCCCATAAGGCATCGCCACTCATTCAACAACTATAATAGGACCTTACTGCATCAAATAAACTTGCGTGGAAGAGAGATTCACTCGGGTATAAGAATAACCTACTCTTATGTTGGGTAATAATTGGGTAGCTCTGCAGTTTCGTGGGTTCTGCGGTTTCTCAGAGTATTTTTTGGGACTTAGTCCCAAGCGCCGCAGGCCCGAGGAGTTCTAGATCCGTCTTTTTCCCTTGGATGGATTTTCAGTCCCCAGTGATTGAAATATGCTTTACTCCCATCAGAATCTTCCCCCGGTCGGACGCGTGTTCAATTGGTTCCCTGTGCCACGTAAAGATGGTGGATCTCGAGGTATAGGGTTTCTGCTAGAACTGTGTTCAAGCTATATGCTCAGCCCTGGTTATTATGGCTGAAATGATAGCTGGCACTTTGGTCGATTATTCATCGGACAAAATATCTGAACATGATATTTTCATACAATATGAGGGCCCGTCCACCAATGATTTGGTGGCTCGACTGGGTTAACAACCAGGGAGTCGAGCTGAGGTTGAGACTCCTGGAGTTGTTTGTCATGGTGGGAACAACACTCTAGGTCAGACTCCCAATGAGTCAGCATTTCACCAGAACACCACAACTAATGGCCTCATGGAGGACTTAGATTCTCGCTTGCCATGCTCAGACAAGGGTAAAACCGTCTTGGCTTCTGGGCACACGGATTCGGCTTCCGACAAAACAAGTGGAAGGTCTCCATGCCGAGTCTTCTAGAAAAGTGTTGTCTTAGGATTTGGAAGACCAGAGGGTTGGGCCATTTTTGAATAACATGAGAAAGATTGTTGATAGCCTAGCGGTTCAGAAGCCAAGCTCCGCGAAGAAAGGGGATGACAGTGGGGTGTTTTGAAAGGGAGGAAAAGGAGTAAGGCGATGAAGTCCAAAGACAGTACGGTGGCCCTGGTTGTACAGAAAGACCTGGCCTTGATTTCATGGGTGGAGGCTCAATGGCAGCCACTCTTCGGGTATTCTCCAATCTGTCACGTTCTTGTAAGGGGTTTGATTGGCTTCCTTTTCAATAACAAGAAGGATGCAGATACCATTTTAAAGGATCTTTGGTTTTGGAGCTCGAAATTTTTACAGATGAAACCTTGGTTCCCCTTATTTGACCCCCGCAAAGCCACGATGGAAAAATTCATGATTTGGTGGGTTAGAGCCACCCGTTGCAAGGGTTTTTTCAGACAACATGGAAAATTTCAAGATGATTGATCCAGCTCTTGTCGAAATCAAACCCACATGGGTCAAAAACAGAGTTGGTAATGAAGTTTGTAACACACCCGACCCCTAAGCACCCTTTCTAGGGATGGGGCATTAAAATTTTCTCACTTTAATCATCTTGAATCCCCTTTAAGAGGTTTTCATCCTCTTCTATTTAACGGTAGCTTTCTAAAGACTGCTACAAGGCTCAAATTTGAGCTCTGGATTGCAAGTTATTGCCTCCCAAAGCTCTTTGGGCATTATTGGTCAAGGACCACGTGGCGCCCATGTGGGTCCGTCTCATTTGTACCATCTCTAGATTGCTACATCCACGATCAATGTCCATCCACCATCCAATCCAACGGCAGGGACTTGATCCTTATTTAACACATACAATAGAGGGGAGTTCGACGTTCGACACTTCGGCACTGAACGCCCATTTTCTTTTTTGCGCGCACACATCTCCTGGAGTCCCGAAATCCTGAACTCTCGAAGGAGCCCGAAATCTCTTCACGTGGCTCTGACCTTTGCGTCTTTCGGTTTATCTATGAAATTGTACCCCCAACCTCTAGAGTCCCGAAGTCCTAGACTCCCAAAGGGTCCACCCTTACACATGGTGGTGTATTAAACGTAGAGGCAAGGACAGGTGGGTCCTGAGTACTCCACCCGCCAATAAGCCAAGTGATTATGTACCAAAGAGGGCTGACACACGGTAAGGTAGAAAAGACACGTGGCCCTCTAGTGGGTGACACGTGTCATGTTCTAATGGGAACAAAGGGTCCGCGAGACGTACAAATCTAGGTGACACGTGGCACGTCAAACATGGTTCCACGTCTCCATTGGTGATGTCAGCGTGTCACATCACTCTGGACTAATAATCTATCGACACCCTTAGATCTAATGCTCGACAGGCGTCCACATAGATCCATTGATCTACTGCCTCCGTTACTTCATAACTTCGACATTCGAAGGATCTGTTGTGTGACCTCCTCCTTGCTCCTGGAGTGGTCAATGTCGGGTTGACCACAGTATAGATCTAACGGTCAGGGGAGATCCCAAAGGGTCCCTAAATCTACGGTTCTTGTTACTTCATAGCTCCCGCCTTCGAGGGTTTCAACATTATGGTCGCTCCGCTTTCTCGAAGTAGGACTTTGCCAAAGTACCATACACGAGTCCCTCCACTGGTTGATCGGACGGTTAAGACGGGTTCTTAACGGACTCCCTAGATCTACAACTCACATCAATTTGTAACTCCGACGTTCAGACAATTCGGTGCTATAACACTTCGGTTCTCCTGAAGTAGTCGACATCGGACTTACCTCGGCGTAGATCCAACGACCAAGGGGACTTCTGAATACCCTTGAATCTGCATCTCACGGTACTTCACGATTGGTAAAAGGGTCCAGGTTTAACGGTGGGCCAAGTGTATTTGCCAAGGTTAGGGAAGCCACCAGAGGTCAGTTAACCTCGTGGGTAACCGTAACAACACGTTTCCTTCGACCGGTTTGCAAATGGTAAGGTCGTGACACCCCGGAGTTCCAGAGCCAAAAAGGCTTAGCTCCTTTTGTGCCTAGCGCAGGGTTCCCAGACCTTGGTCATACAAGTGAAGGGTCTGAAGGAGGCACCCTCCTTCCCCTGAATTCGAACTTAGTCTTCCCACGAAGAAAATTTTGAGAGGTCGGAAAGACTTAAGCATTTTAGTTATCCCTGCCCTTCTCTCTTGCAGACCCACAACCCATAACCCTCTAGCAGCTAAGCTGAGGAAACTAGAAGACCATTAAAAAAACATGGAATTCACAGAAAGATCATGAGCCTTTCTACCATAATCATTCAATACAGAATTTAGTCATATGCATTTATATTCAATCATCATTTCAATTTTTGTACATAGAGTATGAAAATACTTATCAGAAACAAGAGATCATGAAGCCATTGCCGAAAGGGGTGCGTGTTTCCACCCAACCGTAGGCACAACCACTCCTGAATGGATTTACTGTTGGCCACCCCCTAGCTAGACCATGATGCTCTAAGGGAGACTCTTTCTTCTTGCTCATCAACAGTCAGGGAAGGAGGTTACTCTCCTCCTCCGACATGAACTTAGCAAACTTTTTTCTCTATATGAATCAATGAGGTTTGCAATGAGTACTTCCACAGTCACTCGTCAACCCCATTTATCAAATTGGACTGAAAACGTTGCCAACATCTTCTTCCTCCGAGAATGATTTTTTTTCTCAATTCTCCTTCAAACCGAAGAGTTGCAAGCACTCTCTTCTCTTCTGGAGATTGGTCTCTCCACTCCGCTTCCTCGCAGATCTACCTCTGGCCAAAAATTACTTCCTTTCTTTCCTTCCTCGGAAAGATTGTGTGGGTATGAATCCCTAGCTCATGGTCGGGTCTATAAGCCTTGCATATGGGTACTATGCTCCATCTTTTCATTAACTCTTGAGGAGGATTTTCCAAGTACCATCCTGATTGGTAATTCATTTTTGTGTCAGAGGATTGTTCTGGGTCTGAGAAATTAAATTCAGTAAGGTACTGGTTTGGTGGGGGTCATCTCAACCATTTTTGGTTCCACTCACCATCTCTCTCATAGCATCATAATCTATCTTGAAAAACCCTCCCTTTCAACAGTTATGCAACACTATCCATATTTAATTAATAACAAAAATACATGCAGTACCTTTTATAACAAAAGGTTCGACAAATCAAACATTCGCACATATTTAGTCTCCCATAGACTTTTGGCAAGTTATAGTTAAATTTACAAGTTGGGGGAAGCATGGGTGTCAAAATCCCATCCCCCTTATGGAACATCATCCTTGATTTTCTACATGCGGATGTGCTCTTTATGTACATAAGTAAACAAAAATGGGTATGCATGTTTCATGCCATCCTCCATTTCCCATGTAACTTCATTTAGGCCAAAGTGTTTCCACTGCACCTTGACTCATTCAATGGTTCTGTTTATGAGTGGGATTTCCTTCCTGTCTATTATGCATTGTTGTTTTCACAAGGATTCTCTCACTGGTTCCACCTAGATCAGAGACCAATCAATTATATGATTAGAATCATGTACATATTTATTTAGTAACAAAACATGGAAAACATTATGTGCCTTCACTATGGGAGGAAGTGCTAGCCTATATGCTACAGGCCCCACTCTATCCAAAATTTCAAAGGATCCACAATACCGAGGTGCCAACTTGGCACAAGATCCCATTCTCAAGGATATTTTCCTGGGTCTAACGTGGAGATACACATGATCCCCTGTTTTGAACTCTCTAGGAGTCCTTTTTCTGTCTTTATAGCTTTTCTGTCTATCCTTAGCCACTTTATCTTTTTTTTTATCTAAATTACTTGTTGTTCCATTTCTTTTAGCATATCTTCCCTGATTGCAATTATGTCTACTGGGTTATCCCCGCTATTTGGAATCTTGCATTGTCTACCATAGAGGGGCTCAAAAGGGCTCATCCTCAATGACTTTTGATAGCTTTTGTTGTAGAAAAATTCTAACAATGGTAGGTAGGCTTCCCACTTCTTGGGATGATGCATCACATGCATCCTTAGCATGTTCTCTAACACTTGGTTTACTCTCTCTATATGTCCATCAGTTTGAGGGTGATAGGTTGTACTAAACAACAATTTAGTTCCAAAACTAACAAATAGTGATTTCCAAAAGTCTGAAGTAAATTTTGTATCTCTATCAGATATGATTTCCTTAGGCATGCCATGTTGTTTGAATATTTATTTCATGAAAATACCGGCAATATTTATTTCCTTACAAGTTGACTTGACGGGAATGAAGTGAGCAGCCTTGCTCAATTTGTCCACAACTACCATGATGGTGTCATTCTGCTTGGTTGATCTTGGTAACCCTTTGATGAATTCTATGGATATGGTTTCCCATTTCCATTTTGGGATTGGTAGGGGTTGGGACATTCGTGTTGGATGTTAGTGCTCTGCCTTAACCTGTTGGCATTCTAGACACTTAGTTAAGTAATCAATTATGTCCTTCAGTCTGGGCCAATAGAATAATCTCGTAGTGGTTGTGATCATCTTCTGATAACTGGGATGACCAACATATGGTCTTTTGTGTAGTTCATCCATTTTGAACCTCTTCAATTCGTCACAATTTGGAATATACATCCTACCTTTGTAAGTTAGCAGGCCATCATTCAACAATTGATAACTCTCATACTTCATCCCTATGGACTCTTGTTCCAAGTATGATTTTACATTCTTGAAAAATGCATATGTTTCTTGTGCACTTTTGACTCTCTCATTGACATTTGTTTCACAGGTCCTTACAGCTTCCAAGTGGATTACTTTCATACTTCTGAAAAGGGTATCAACCATCCTATTTTATTTTATTTCGATATGTTTGATTTCAATATCAAACTTACTAAGGAGAGCCATTCATGTAGCTTGTATAGCATTGAGTTTTGGTTGATCAAAAAGATATCTCAACCCACTATGGTCTGTCATAAGCACAAATATTCTACCTACGAGGTAATGCCTCCACATTTTTAGAACATGTACTATGGAAACCAATTCTAGATTGTGGGTCACATAATTGATTTCATGCTCATTCATTTTTTTGGATTCATAGCAAATTACATATCCTTCTTGCATAAGGACTCCCCTGAGCCCTTCCTTACATGCATCTGTACACCGAAGTAAGTCCTTGTTTGGGTCTGCAGTCTTCAACAAATTTGCATTGGTTAGAAGGTATTTCATCTCTTGAAATCTCTCCTCACATTCTGAGGTCCAAATGAATTTAGCTCCCTTTTTCTGAAGGGAGGTGATTGGGCAACTAATCTTGAAAAATGCCTGTATGAGCCTCTTATAGTATCCTGCTAGGATCATAAAGGATATGATATCAGATACATCCTTTGGGGTAGGCCAATCCATAATGGATTTTATCTTGTTAGGATCAATGGCCTCTCCTTCTTCAGAAATGACATTGCCTAATTAATGGACTTGTTTATGGAAAAAGTAACACTTACTAAACTTAGCATAGAGTTGATTTTCTCTTAGCACTTGAAGCACTAGTTTGAAGTGTTCTTCACTCTCTTCCCTATTCTTGGAATATATTAGGATTCCATCAATGAAAACCAATACAAATCTATCCAAGAACTTATTGAGTACATTATTCATTAAGCACATAAAAGTGCTTGGTGCATTGGTAAGCCCAAATGGCACCACCACAAATTCATAGTGACCATATCTTGTCCTAATGGTTGTTTTGTGGATGTATTCATCCTTAGTTCAGACCTGATGGTATCCAGACCTCAAATAAATCATCAAGAAGATCATAGCATCCCTTAATTGGTCAAACAAGCCATCGATTATTGGCAAGGGATACTTATTCTTAATGGTCATCTTATTGAGTTGTCTATAGTCTATGCACAATCTCATTGTGTCATCCTTATTTTTCACAAACAAGGCTAGTGTTCCCCATGTGGATACACTAGGATGAATGTAGCCTTTGTCCCACATCTCCATTGGTGTAGTTTGATCTCAAGTAGCTCTAGTGTACTCATTCTATAGGGTGTTATAGACACTGGCACCGCTCCTAGTGCAATTTCTATTGAAAAATCAATATCCCTTCTTGGAGGCAGTCCTAGTACCTCTTCTGGAAATGCATATTTATATTCTCTTAATATGGGATGGTCCTCTAGGTTTTGTTTACTATCCTCAACATAGTTCAACACTTGTATTTCATATAAAGGGCATCCTTTTCTGCAATACTTCTACACTTTAAGGGTTGATATTTGTCTCACTGGGACATGCTTTTGAATTTCTTGTAGGGTTATTTTTCTCCCTTCCTCATATTCACAATATAAAGTTTTATTGTGATAGTCCAACTTGGTTTTATGGGCATCCAACCAGTCCATGCCAATCACCAGGTCATAAGATCCTAAAGGGAGCATGTTTAGGGTTTCTTGGGTGGGTAATCCATTCATAATGAATTGGCATGCTGGTATGACCTCTATTACTTTTCTTTTGGTTCCAGTGGCTAGTTGTACCAGACATGATTTAACATGTTTAACTTGTTGCAATTTACATTTCTCAACAGTTTGAGGGGAAACATAACTCAAATTAGAACCATGGTTAATTAAAATAGAAACTAGATGGTTGGAAAGCATATCTTCCATATCCACCACTGAAGCTTGGTGGTCAGCTTGTCTATTATCCAAGGCTACATAAATTTGTGGCATGCTCCTAGCCACATCATTGACTATGGTAGTCTTTTGGATATTGTAGAACCTCCTATTTTTTGTTGCCTATATGGTCAGTCCCTCAGTAGGTGTTCTTCTCCACAACCGCAATATTTCAAGGGTTCTCTCTTTGTGTTATCAGTCTTACCTGGGGTTTCTCCAAAGGGTTTAGTACCACTTTGAGATGTAAAATTAGGTTGATATACACTCCTAATAGGAAGGATAATCTTAGAACCTCTCCCAAGGTTCTTAAATATTGAAGGTTTAAACCCCTTCTTCTTGAATCCAAACCTACTTTTCTTCTTCCAGTCCTCATGAGGTTCTATCTTATTCTTGAATTTCTCATAGCAATACCTTGCCTTCCATATCATATATTCTAAAGTATTTAGCTCATCAAACCAATTATGTCCTGGAAGGACTGAGGTAATCCGCTAATAAATCGTTGCATCTTTACTTTTTCATCCTTTATGTATGGAACATACCTCATCAGCTCAAGAATTTTTTTGATATATTCATCTATCGTGAGTTGTCCAAACTTGAGTTCATAGAAATCCTTGGTCTTCCCATCAAAGTATTTCTCTGATAGATACTTCTTCTTGAAGTATTTCTCAAATTGTTTCCATGATAATTCCTTCGCATGGATTCCTTTCACATTCTTAAGGTCTTCCCACCAAATGGAGGCCTTTCCATTCAGGTTGAAAATGGATATTCAATACTTTAAGTTTTCATAGTAGTCATGGAATCTGAAGTACTTCTTCAAGCTAAGCAACCGAACTTTTTCTTCTTCCCCCTTCTTAATTTCTCCATCTAAAGTGGGTGGTTTGGATTTCTTAAACTCTTCAGGGTCATGGCTATTTGAATGCTTCCTCTTCTTTCTTTTCCTCTGGGAATGTGAACTAGTTTTTCTACTAGAAGATTCCTTGGAGTTGTCAGTTTCCTCACCAGAGGATTTTTCCGATGAGTGTCTCTTGACTCCATGTTGGGCCTTCTTAGAGGTGCTCCTCCTTGTGTGGCCACTTTCAGTACCATGCTTTCGTATCTCAAGTGGATTTTGAGTTTTCTTAGTACGATGTCTATCCACATGGTTGGTTGCTCATCCATGTTGCAAATACCTTTGAATATATGATAAGCTTTGTAGTAAGACTGCACTAATTTCAGTTTTATTTTCCTACTCTTTTATCAGCCTTTCATTGAAAACCTTACAACTCTATAATTATTCCATGAGGATTCTTACAATTTCAGCCAAATATGGATGGGTTTCTACCACCCTCCTTTCATCAAGTTATTCCTCTCTATTGTGGGAGATTTCCCCCAATTCATGGTGTGTCACCATCCTTTATGTTGTAGTTTTCCAATATTCCATTGACTTCTTGAGTGCTGATAAAACATTTTATATTAGTTAATGATCTACTAATTTATGAATCAACACACAGTTCAAATTTTGCAAAACATATAACAAAAAAAAAAAAAAGTGTTCGGCTCTTCAGTAGAAGTTTTAATTATCTTCTTATGTAAGGGTAAGATAGGGTCTTACCCTTAAAGAGCCTCTAATAAGATTTTTAAGTGACTCGTTCATGAGCCCAAGTAGGCCAAGTGTTGTTTCCATGCTATGATACCAATTTGTAACACACCCGACCCCTAAGTACCCTTTCTAGGGATGGGGCATCCAAATTTTCCTCACTTTAATCATCTCGAATCCCCTTTCAAAGGTTTCTATCCTCTTCTATATAACCATAGATTTCTAACAACTGCTACCAAGCTCAAGTTCGAGCTCTAGATTGCAAGTTATTGCTTCCCGAAGCTCTTCAGGCGTTATTAGTCAAGGACTGTTCAGAACCAAATATCAATATAGCATAGAAAAACCTTAGAAAAAGTACTCAACGCCTTGAAAAATAGACAATTTTAGATAGTAAGCCTCTTTGAGGGGGCAACCTCCTTTTACCCCACTTAATTATTCAAGTACAAGATGATTCCAAATGAAAATGTCTCCTTGGTATATATAGGAGACTAGGAGGTATAATTACAACTAATGGAATAAAGCCGACATAAATAAAATAACATTACTAA
>JZKD02S1674265.1:526947-548938 GCA_000966675.3 Picea glauca
TAAGGCAAGTTTTAACCAAATGGTCTAGCAAAACATATTGTAATGTTCAGAAGAAGGATTGTTGTTGTTGTTGTTGTTGTTGTTGTTGTTGTTGTTGTTGTTGTTGTTGTTGTTGCTCCAAAAAAACTCTTTTCACACAAGGAAAAAAATCCGCTTCTCGATGACAACAAGGGTTAGATCTCGGTTAGCTTACCCGGAAGATGCACCTTTTCCTATCTGTTTCTGATTTTCCGAGATCGCACAAGGCGCGGGAAAAAGAGCATACCCAGATCTAAAAGAGTAGCAGCCCGGAAATAAAAAATACAAACCGAAATAAAATCGAAACTTTGCAAAATTTTTAAAAAAATGTGTATTCAGACTTTATACCTCCGGATCTGACTGTAGTGGTTGTATCTTGGGCAAACGGAAACCTTTTCGAGTGAAACGAAAAGTGTTCCTGAATGAAACGAGTGCTCCGGACGCAATGGAACAATCCTCTCATCCTAGAAAAGTATGGAAATTCCAGAAAATGGAGATGAGGCAACTTGGTTTTACGATCTCGATCTACAACAGGAGCGGGTCTTCAAACAGGCTCTGATACCATGTTCGACAACACAGGTATTCCAACAGAGGATGAACACCTTCAGTAGCCACTCACATGACCATGTCAAAGATCAACACACCGATTTTTTCACATGGTAAAGCCCCTACAAGGAAACATCGACGACCCCATCCAACACAGCCACTTGGAGCAGTTTATTAATGCAAAGAAAAAGATTACAGAAAGATTTTACAAGAGAGTTTCTCACAATCAATCATCGACAAATGACCCTCCATGCTATTTAAATAGAGATCATGGACCAATCGGGTGTTAAGCCACATATCAATGGCCGTTAAAATCGAGGAGAGTATGAATCGTCATATCACTCTATGTTGGGAACATATCGTGACCATCGCATTTCCTAACTACAAATGCATAGTATGCATACTAAAGAAACACACTTTTACCTAATGACATATTATACCAAGTAGATCTTAACTAACTCATAAGTGTCTAAATATCCTAACAGCGAGAAAAAATCCAGCGATACCGTACAAATTGATTAGGTTCTAAATATAAAGAAGCAATTCGTACATTTTGTGTATGTGGCACATTATGTAGATCAAAGAATTGCTCCATCTGAAGTATCCATGTGTTTGGGTCATTTCCATCAAACTTCCTCATATCGATCTTAGGAACATGGTTGGTCTTCAACCCAAAGTTGGAGTTTCTCCATTCTTGATTCAACTTCCTTGTGTCCTCATCATGAATTTCATGGGATGCATTTTCACTATCAGGTGTCTTCTTTGTTACAAAATTTTTCAATACTTCCATGATCTCCTCTTTTAAACCACCCATCTTTGCCTCCAACTTAGCTACCATCTCTTGTAGTTCATCTTTTGTTACTATCTTCTTTTGTAAATCATTTATTTCCCTGCATATTTCTTCACCTTCATCAAGAGTCCAAGTAGGATTGTCTGGAGGCTTATTTGGTGTAGAAGTTCCCTTTTTGGGTGGTATGTTGGCCAAGTATCACTTTTGAACCTTGATTTTGAGGTGGTTCTTCTAGACAATCTTTCTTCTATTGTATCTCCTAATTTTCATCCTTTCTGGGTATCAAACTTTATTTTATGTAGTTCTCTGATATTTCTCCTCTGCAATGCCATCGGTCTGATCAAAATTGGATGTTCCAAGTGGAATTTATGGTAACTTCCCCACAACTTGTTGATTTTTGGCCTTTCCAGGAGATCTCACTTGTATAGCGTTCCCCACAAAAAATAATTGATATAAAATTATGAAAATTGTACCAGACATACTACAGACTGTCCACACTCCAATGAAACTAGTCCCACTCAATTTGGATACTCTAGGAAGAAGTTATGATTGTTTTACCTGGAACACCTTCTTGATACTAGTCAATATGACTAGTAAGATACCCTATCTTACACAGGGTGTATCTACAAATTTAAGATGACCCAGAAGCTGAAATTTTTACCACAGATACCTTACTAATTTTTGTAAATAGCCTTTGGAGTGAAGGGTCTGGAATTCTACAGAAATTTGTTTATAGCACGAATTCCGCAATGACTCATTTCAGGGTGATTCCAGAACCTTATCTTGTATAGGCTTTATCTCCGAAAGTATAAGGCCTCAGGAGATGAAATTTTAACCCAACATACCTTGATCCATCTAATAAATATCCTCCAATTCATTCCTTCTGAAACATTGTAGAAAATAAGTTATAGCAAAAATTCCAAGGTGTCTCAATTGTAGCAGAGAAACCCCAAGACCTTGAGCTCTAATACCATATGTTAAGAACCAAATATCAATATAGCATAGAAAAACCTCAAAAAACGTACTCAACACATTGAAAAAAAGATAATTTTAGATAATAAGCCTCTTCAAGGGGGCAACCTCCTTTTAACCCACATAATTGTTCAAGTACAAGATGATTCCAAATGAAAATGTCTCCTTGGTATATATAGGAGACTAGGAAGTATAATTACAACTAATGGAATAGAGACGACATAAATTAAATAACATTACTAATGTAATATGCCCTAATTAAGGGGTAGTGAGCCAATATTAGGGCTTAACAAGGACCATGTGACACCAACGTGGTTCCATCTCATTCATACTATCTCCATATTTCTACATCCATGGTGGAAGTCCATCCACCATCCAATACAATGAAGGGGGCTTGATCCTTATTTAACACATAGGCTAGAGGGGAGTTCTACGTTCAACACTTCGGTATTGAACGCCCCTTTTAATTTCTTCGCAATCATCCCCTAGAGTCCTGAAATCACAAAGGATCTTGAAATATCACCATGTGGCTTTGGATTTCGGCCCTTTCGGTTTATCTACGAAAATCTACCCCCAACCTCTAGATTCTCGAAGTCCTAGACTCCTAAAGGTTCCACCCTTACATGTGGTGGTGTATTAAGTGCATACACAAGGACAGGTGGGTCTCGAGTACTCCACATTCCAATAAGCCAAGAGAATACATACTAGTGGGGAGTGACACACAGTAAGGCATAAATGAAATGTGGCCCTTCATTGGGTGACATGTGTCATGTTCTAATGGGCATAGAGGGTCCACGACACATAAAAATATAGGTGACACATGGCACATCAAATATGGGTCCATGTCTTCCTAGGTGACAACGATGTTCCACGTCACTCCAGACTGACAGCCTTCCGATGCCCTTAGATCTAATGGTCGGGAAGTGTCCATGTATATCCATTGACCTACGGCCTACATTGCTTCATAAATTCGACGTTCGGGGGATCCGTTGTGTGACCTCCTCCTTTCTCCCGGAGTGGTCAATGTCGAGATGACCACAGTCTATATCTAATGGTCACGGGAGATCCCAAAGGGCCCCTAGATCTGTGGTTATCATTACATTGGAGCTTCGATTTTCGAGGTTTTCTGTGTTATGGCCACTCCTCTTTCCCGAAGAAGAAATTTTCCGAAGTACCATACATGAGTCACTCCACTGGTTGATTAGAGGGTTAAGAGGTGTTCTTAATGAACTCCCCATATCCAAAACTCACATCAATTAGTATCTGCATCGTTTCAGGAATTCGGTGCTATAACACCTCATTTCTCCTAAATTAGTCGATGTCAGACTTACCTCAGAGTAGATCCAATGGGTAGGGGCACTTCTGAATACCCTCGGATTTGTGGCTCGTGTTACTTCGTGATTGGTAAAAGGGTCAAGGTTTAATAGTGGGATAGGTCTATCTACCAAGGTTAGAGAAGTTGTTAGACGTTGGTCAACCTTGTGGGTAACCGTAACAATACATTTCCTTCGGTCAGTTTGCAAATGGTAAGGTCGTGACACCTCAGAGCTCCGAACAGCTAGAGTTCTAGAGCCAGAAAGGCTTAGGTACTTTCGGGCCTAGTGCAGGGTTCCCAGATCTTGGTCATAGAGGTGAAGGGTATGAAGGAGGAATCCTCTTTCCCCGGAATTCAAACATAGTCTTCCCATGAAGGTAATTTCGAGAGGTCGACAAGGATTAATCATTTCATTTATCCATACCCCGACTCTCTTGTAGAGACACATCCCATAACCCTCTAGCAACTAAGCTAAGGAAACCAGAAGAACATACAAAAATCATGGAATTCATAGAAAGATAATGAGCATTTCTAACTTAATCATTCAATACATAATTTAGTCATAGGCATGTATATTCAATCATCATTTCCATTTCAATAGACAGAGTATGAAAATACTTATCAGAAACCATAGATCATGAAGTGAATAATGAAATGGGTGTGTGTTTCCACCCAATAGTAGGCAGATCCACTCCCGAACAAATTTATCGTTGGACACCCCCCTACCTAGACCATCATGCTCTTAGGGAGACTCTTTCTTCTTGCTCAATAATAGTCAGGGACGAAGGTTACTCTCCTCCTCCCATGGGAACTTAGCAAATGATTTTCTTTATACTGAGAAAAGATATTTGCAACGAGTACTTCCACAATCACTCATCGACTACATTTATCATATTGGACTAAAAACATTGCCAACATCTTCTTGCACCTAGAACGAGCTTGTTTCTTAGTTCTCCTTCGAACCAGAGAGTTGCAAGCACTCTCTTCTCTTCTAAAGATTGGTTTTTCCACTCTGCATCCTTGTAGATCAACCTTTGGCCACGAATTAATTCTTTTCTTTCCTTCGTTGGAAAGATTGTGTGGGTCTAAATCTACAACTCGTGGTCATTTATGGAAGCCTTATAGTTGGGAACTCTGCCCCATCTCCTCATTTACTCTTGAGGAGGTTTTTCCAACTACCATCCTGACTTGTAATTCATTTATGGGTTAGAGGACTATTCTAGGTCGGAGCAATTAAATCCAATAAGGTACTATTTTGGTGGGGGTTATCTTAACCATTTATGGTTCCCCTCACCATATCTCTCATATCATCATGATCTATCTTGAAAAACCCCACCTTTCATCAGTTATGCAACACTATCCATATTTAATTAATAATAAAAATACATACATTACCTTTTATAACAAAACATTCATCAAATACAACATTCACACATATTTAATTTTCCATAGACTTTTGGAAAGTTATTTTATATTTACAACTTGGGGGAAATAGGGGTGTTAGGAAGTTGTTTCCAAATGGCTTGACAAGTTCTTGACGCACGAATGCCTCTGTTGACAATTGGAACAATATTTTTCTCGGGTTCATCTTGTCTGATTCTAGGATCACTACTTAACTATTATGGAATGTGATGGTGTACAAGATAAACCCAAAGCCCCTTTCAAATACAATTCCTCATGGGGAAACGACGAATAATTACAAGAATTAATCTTAACTCATTTCCAACACTTCTACCCAAGAAAGAAAGGCTCAACTTGTGCACAATTTGTTAATTATCTTAAGGATGTAGAGGAGAAAGAAGTAAACTGGGTTGATACCCGTCATCAAGCAAGAGGTGCTCAATTGATAGAATTAGATGAACATTTGACCTCCATTTTTGAACATAATGATGGATGTTTCTCTAATTAAGAAAAAAGTAAATAATTTAAAGACCTCAAGGCTCCTAAGGCCAAGATTCGTCTGGACAAAGAGGAGGAATGGAGAATCAAAAGTAGGGCTATATTGGTTGAGAGCAGAGACCAAAATAAAAAAAACTCATAACTTCACCAACAACAAACGGATAATAAAATTTATGTGGGAACATCAAGACGATGTTGGGAATGATGTAAGGTCATTCAACATTTTAGTTGATCTGAGTGTAATGGATATTAGATATCAATGCCTCGTGGGCCTCAACAAGGTTCTCCGAGATATTGAGAGCATAAAAATGATTATTCACAATATTCAAGAGACCATAGATAAAATGTAGGAGATAGATATTATGGAGATCATCACAAAAGAATATAATCAAGAAAGATATTATTGGTATGATTTCAAGGCTGATTGTGATAACTGGTATATGGATAGTTTTTATTTTTGGGATGAAAACCAATTTAATATTCTATATGATGAATCTACTCCACCTTATGTAGATAATATAAATGAAAGAAATTAGGATCCAATTATGACTATACATGTTCATATTGCATATTCTACAGTGGTATTGTTCCTCCCAGATTCATCCTTGACCATTTCCATCTATCTGGATGGATCTGGATATTTGGATCCACATAAACGAGTGTAGAAATTTGGAGCACCATTTTCAGATAAATTTTGAATATTAATATCTTCCGAGGGGATTTCACATGAGCACTTGGACATGAGACCCAGGTTTATGATGGAGCTTGGAATACTTCAACATGGTGGCTAGCACTTCTACCTAGGACCCTGGTTCTCTATATTACTTCAACATTATGGTACACACTAATCCATGGGACCCTGGTTTATGGTTTCACTTAGTCAAAGAAAGTGTTGAGGACAACACTTTCCTAAGGGGGGTGCAATGTAGTGTATCTAGAAGGATAATATGGGGTACCTAGGGAGGTACCCAAGGGGAATACTAGTTGATATGTATTTTTATGTATGGAGGTCACCTTTAATAAAAAATTCCTAGTGTGAACACAATAAATGTAAGAGGGATTACTAGAAGGTTCCTCCTCTAGAATTTTATTAGGTGGTAGGTAGTATTATATAAAGGATTGTAAACAATGTAACGTGCATGGTTGAAGAGTATTGTATTTCGAGCTTATCTCATTAGAAATTTTCCCCCTCAAAGAGGGAAGTGAACAAGAGTGGATCTCTTCCTTAAAAGGATCAATTGTAAGTTGTTTCACTACCCTAAGGGTCTCATATTAATAAACTGGAATTTCTTCTATATATCTTGTGTGGTGATTTTATTTTTCATATCTTTAGTACTTAACATTATCACACTTTTCAAATTCTTTTTTTCTATAGATTTAATCACATTTGTTTATTTGAAGTTATTTCTCTTCTTTGAGTGTGCAATATTGTAATAGGTTTATTTTCTTGTTATTGTATTGAAAGGTAATTTAGGATATATAATTGATTTAACTAGTCAATTCAATCATCCATGTTTTGCGCAAATAGTGAATGGTGCCTCATAAGTACATATGAAACCCTAGATAATATTAAATGAATGACGTGTTCCTAATTATTTTGAAAACCTATGGAAACATTGTCACCCACCACTTGGGAACTTATCCCCCCCACTTCAGAACTTAGGATAAAAACTTAACTTAGGATTCAACACTTAGGAATATATTATTAAATTCCTTGGATTAATCCCCCTTAACTTGTGCCCTTTCCTTAATCCCCCTTTCCCTCTCATGGATTCCTATCCCCGCATACTCTTTTTCCTGACTTGGTCTACAACCATGATGTATTTTATTAATATATCAGTTTGATTACAACTTACATTGCCAGGCTCACTGAGATTTCAACACATAGGCTCTTCAACCTAATATCACATACACACTGCAAGTCAAAACATATATACACATGAACTCTATCCCAAAACCATACTAGCTCACTAGCCTATAAAAACATATGTACATATACACATTTACAATATGGGGATAAACTTGGGGGTATTACAAACGTAATAGTGTTGGTTGATTCTAGTAGTACCAATAATTTTATTAACTGCAAATTAGCAAACTTCTCGATTTCTTTATATATCCGGCACAAAAATTTCAAGCAAGGATTGTAGAGGGAGATACCATAAATTGTTCAAGGAAGTGTCATAATACTAAACTCACTATGGGGGAGTATTTATTGGATAGTCCAATGATATAAATCCAAATGGGAAGTGTTGATTTTCTATTAGGGGTCTAAATGGTGCAATCAATGGGAACAATGACTCTTAATTTTAAGCAATTTTTCATAAGATATTCCTTTGAAGGAAAGGAAATTGAACTGAGAGGTATCCAAGGGAAATCATCCAAAGTAATAAGATTTAATAGTGTGACCAAGTCATTAAAAAAGGGACACCATGGTATAATTTCACAAATTTTATCACCATAAGCTCAAACAGATAAACCCCTCCATTTTCTTGGATCTCCAAAGAGTTATTAACAATCATTCCAAGTATTTGTAGATATTCCGAAAGGTATTACAATGACTTGAGAGCATGATCATGTTATTCACTTAGAATTAAGAAGTGAACCATCTAATATTAAACCTTATAGATACCCATATTCCTAAGAGAGTGATATCAAGTGCATGGTTCAAGAATTGTTAAATGATGACATTATTTGACATAGCCAAACTGATTTCTCTTTTCCAGTGGTGATGGTTTACGAAAAGGATGATTCATGATGTATGTGTCCAAATTATAGAGAGATTAATAAGATCACCATTAAATCTAATTTTCATGTTTTTGTCATTAATGAGCTGCAATGAGCAATGTTCTTTACCAAGTTGTATCTTCATTTAGGTCATTATCAAATTAAAATGAGGAAATAAGAGATTCTCAAAACAACATTTATAAGATTTGAAGTTCATTATTAGTTCTTGGAGATTCCATTTGGCCTTACTAATGTTCCTTCCACATTTCCAATATTGATGAATTCTATTCGGAAGCTACTGCTTAGAAAATTTGTTTTTGTATTTTTTGATGATACAATGATCTACAACAAATCTTTGGAAGAGCATGTACAACATGTTTATATGATCTTAAAAATATTGGAAGATTAAAAAAAATATACACAAAGCCTTCCAAGCTTACATTTGGTGTTTGAAAAGTGGAATATTTGGGTCATACTATATCACATAAGGGAATTCAAGTGGACCCTTACAAAATTAAGGCTATGGTGGAATGGTCAATTCAAAAAGAAATTAAGAATACTAGAGGATTCTTAGGGCTGGTAGTTTATTACCTCAAGTTTGTCAAGAATTATAGTCGAATAGAAACACCTCTATCAACATTATTGAAAAAGGATGCATTTTATTCGAATCAAGAGGAAATCCAATATTTTGATAAACTTATGGAGGATATGTGTAAAAGTCTTATCCTAACAACACCTGACTTCACAAAAAATTAATTGTGAAGTGTGATCCCTTAGGATAGGGAATTGGTGCAATTTTAATGCAATAAGGAAGGTTGGTTTCTTTTGAAAGCGGTCAAATTAAAAGAAGGCGCTTCCTTAAATGTGTTTATGAGAAATATATGTTGACCTTACTACATATAGTTAATGAATGGTTCCCCTACTTAATAGGAAGACACTTCAAAGTAAAAATAGAAAATAGATCACTAGAGTCTAAAATACTTGTTGAAACAAACCCTATCTTCAAAACTCTTCTTCCCCCTTAGCGGCTCGGGGAGCTAAGGGGGAAGAAGAGTACCCCTAGCATTGGCTTGGAGGTACCAGTGAGGTCTCGACAGTCGGCGAGTGAGAGTTACACATAGCACGAGACGCCAATCGGAGCGGGTGAACAGGCAATGGTACCCTTTCTTCGTTTGAATGGTAGAATGTTGTAGGTTTATGATTGGATCTGCATGATTAATTATGTAAGTAGATTGGATGTTAGCTTGATAACTGAATTTTCTAGGCCTAGCTCCTTGGTTGTCGTCTCCTATGGCCTCGTTTTCCCACATGCTGTGACTGCCTTGTGGTGTTGATTGTGACCTTGAGGTTGTTTAGTCTTCGTCTCTAGCTCGTCAGTCCTCGCTTGAGCAGTCGGCCAGGAGTCTGATCTATGGTCGTTGCCTTAACGTTAAAAGACCTATGGATCTCAACGCCTTGCTTTCCTGTGCGAGGATGGTGAAGCGAAGGCGAACCTATCAACCATCTACCTCTATGGATGTCCTTGCCAGATTGATGACTTGCATCCTTCAGCATGGCCTTTGCATTTGGTTTATCTTGCTCCCTTGATTGTTTAATTTTTTGCACCTTGACTGATAGAAGCCTACGATCCCTTTGATGAGTTATCCTTATGGCCGTGGCATTCTCTTACTGTTGTCAGCATTTATATATTGGTAATTTGAGATGAAAAATATTTAACTTCAATCTGTGTTGGATCATGTTGGATTGAATGTTTTTTTTTATTATTATTTACTTCGGCGATATTAATGGGTAAGTGTTGTAAAAATGTAACTCGATTGTTTTAATTCGGAAATGGACGAAAAGTAATTATCCTTCATCGATTTCATTATGTGATGGCTGAAAAATTTTAGCCCTGCATTGTTTATTAATGACCACTCTAGCCTTGCGTCTTCCTCACTTAAATGGCTAAATTAACTGTGTAAATATCATTTACCAACGAATTCGTCTCAGCATATTCTTCATTGATATCTGGAAAATTTAAACTCTGCGTCTTCATCACTGTTTATGGAGAAATTAACTCTGAGTGCTTAGGGCGAATTAATTCAAGGCGAATTCGTTTTGTGTGCTCATCACTTGATTTTGGCAATGAAACTCCGCTTCTCATCCTTCCTTTCCAGCCACGTTTTATCCACTTATCCCTTGCCAGCGTTTTCAGCCTTCATCGGCGTGTTGTTTTCACTGAGTACAAGGCATCCTTACCTCTGATTACAGCCGGTTGTCTCTGAATTTACTGTGTAGTTATCTCTAGAATTGTAACGTTTTATCACTAAGTCTCAGCGTGGGAGCACTAAACTCTCAACGTTTTTTTTTTTTTTTCTGCTATTACATCATTATCATTGCTCCTGTATGTACCACAAAATTTACGCAGTGCAGCTATTGGAATAGCTCCTCCTAACTACCACAACTTTCCCTTCAATTTGACTATGTATTTGTTTAAAACAATGACTGTATGTCTGCACAAGAGGCATCAAATTCCGTCTTTAAGAGGACTGGAAGTTGCTGGGCCGTATAACCTTGACTGTCAAACCTGTGATTTTCAACCTTGGCTTGTGACTGTTCTCTGCGTTTTCAATGTTTAATTGACCATCATTTTCTTTAATGCGTTGCCTGGGCTGGCCACTTTTACCCATGATTTTTGGGGGCTTTAAGACGTTGTCTGAGCATGTTGTTTCCACCACGGGTTTAGCTTTTCCATTCTTCAAGTTCTTGCTGTGATTCTTCAAGTTTAGTAAATTTTAGTAAATTTTATCAATGCCTTATTAATTGCTTATTTATTATTTCTTCAAGTTTAGTAAATTTTATCAATGCCTTATTAATTGCTTATTTATTATTTCTAAATGCCTTGTTATTTGCGTTACATAAAATGTCCGATTATTGTTATCCGCTTTATGATAAATGCCTTGTTTTCGCTTCTTTATTCAATTAGATGGTAGCATTCTAGTTTAAGATGGTTGATATGGTTATCAAGATTTACGACTTAGTTTTAGTTTTCTCGTTGTTGATTTAGATGCTATTACATGGCATAATGGTTGGATGCTAACAATACTCCCGCACCATTAAGTTGCGGAGTTGAATGTGTCATTTGTGAAAAAGGGGTGGTTTTACAATTCTTGTTATGAATAGATTGGTTCAAACAACACTTGCCTTTATCCTTTAATAATATAAATCTCCACAACTCATTTAATATAGGTTGATGTAATGAAAAATTATTGTTATTGGATAATATATGAATTGTAATGTCTTTTAAGCTAAGTACAATAAGATAATATGATGTTAGTAATTGGGATTTTGCAATTATTTAAATTCACCTGATTTTTAAAAAAAGGGTTCAATTGGTAACTAGTCGTCCAATGGAATTTTGATTGGTTATTGATTAGTAAAAATGCCAAATTAAGTCATAGATAATGCCCTTTTTGCATGGATTAATGATTGGGTTTTAAGGCTAAATTAGACTATACTTTAATGTCTTATTGCTTTTTGGACATTCTAAGTGGGCTCATGATGGATGATTAAATTAGACTGCATTTATTGACTAGCTTGACTCGACGATTAATTGGGATAACGCGAAGTCGTTTTTAGCTCACGCTCCCTGTTAAGGGTGCGGTTGATCATTTTAATTAATGTTGTACTTGGTTGTAGACATTTATGTGCTTGGTCTGTGTGTGTCGGGGGGAAATGTAGACACCTCCTTGTTCCTCAGAACAGTCGCCAGCCCTGAGACCTTAAATGGTCAAAATCGATGGAAACCTGGGCTTGAGCATTGCTTATGTGTCTTGGAGCTCCTAACCATTGCAGGGTAGGACGAGCAGGTAGTCAGTCTTATTTGTCGGTTGATTGTCGCTCATTACTTCCAGATGCTTGATGTTCGTCTTAGGTCATTATGTTGTTGTCGCAGTTGCATGCATCATGCTCGTCGTCGTGTTGAGACGCAGAGTTTAATATCTTCATTACCCTTGTACACACAAAATAAAACAAAAAAATTGCACTTGTTAGGAGAGGCATATGGTGCATATGGTGGTATATGCACTTTTAAGGAAAGTAAATGTATTGAGGCCTTAGTTTGTGGTATCTCCATTGTACAAGTTGATTGGATGGAAGTGGCAAGTATAGAATGGTAGCAAGACCATAAGGCATCACCACTCATTCAACAACTATAATAGGACCTTAATGCATCAAATAAACTTGCGTGGAAGAGAGATTCACTCGGGTATAAGAATAACCTATTCTTATGTTGGGTAATAATTGGGTAGCTCTGCAGTTTCGTGGGTTCTGCGGTTTCTCAGAGTATTTTTTGGGACTTAGTCCCAAGCGCCGCAGGCCCGAGGAGTTCTAGATCCGTCTTTTTCCCTTGGATGGATTTTCAGTCCCCAGTGATTGAAATATGCTTTACTCCCATCAGAATCTTCCCCCGGTCGGACGCGTGTTCAATTGGTTCCCTGTGCCACGTAAAGATGGTGGATCTCGAGGTATAGGGTTTCTGCAGAACCGGGTTCTAGCTATATGCTCAGCCCTGGTTATTATGGCAGAAATGATAGCTGGCACTTTGGTCGATTATTCATCGGACAAAATATCTGAACATGATATTTTCATACAATATGAGGGCCCGTCCACCAATGATTTGGTGGCTCGACTGGGTCAACAACCAGGGAGTCGAGCTGAGGTGGAGACTCCTGGAGTTGTTTGTCAGGGTGGGAACAACACTCTAGGTCAGACTCCCAATGAGTCAGCATTTCACCAGAACACCACAACTAATGGCCTCATGGAGGACTTAGATTCTCGCGTGCCATGCTCAGACAAGGGTAAAACCGTCTTGGCTTCTGGGCACACGGATTCGGCTTCCGACAAAACAAGTGGAAGGTCTCCATGCCGAGTCTTCTAGAAAAGTGTTGTCATATGATTTGGAAGACTAGAGGGTTGGGCCATTTTTGAATAACATGAGAAAATTTGTTGATAGCCTAGCGGTTCAGGAGCCAAGCTCCGCGAAGAAAGGGGATGACAGTGGGGTTTTTTGAAAGAGAGGAAGAGTAAGGCGATGAAGTCCAAAGACAGTACGGTGGCCCTGGTTGTACGGAAAGACCTGGCCTTATCTGATATCCTGGGGTTGGATGGGAAGGCTTTGGTGGGAAAGTTCATGGGTAGAAGAATAGCGATGAAGTCATTGATTTCATGGGTGGAGGCTCAATGGAAGCCACTCTTCGGGTATTCTCCAATCTGTCACGTTCTTGTAAGGGGTTGGATTGGCTTCCTTTTCAATAACAAAAAGGATGCAGATACCATTGTAAAGTGTCTTTGGTTTTGGAGCTCGGAATTTTTACAGATGAAACCTTGGTTCCCCTTATTTGACCCCCGCAAAGCCATGATGGAAAAATTCATGATTTGGGGGGTTAGAGCCACCTGTTGCAAGGGTTTTTTTTCAGACAACATGGAAAATTTCAAGATGATTGATCCAGCTCATGTCGAAATCAAACCCACATGGGTCAAAAACAGAGTTGGTAATGAAGTTTATAACACACCCGACCCCTAAGTACCCTTTCTAGGGATGGGGCATTAAAATTTTGCTCATTTTAATCGTCTTGACTCCCCTTTAAGAGGTTTTCATCCTCTTCTACTTAATGGTAGCTTTCTAAAGACTGGTACCAGGCTCAAATCTGAGCTCTGGATTGCAAGTTATTGCCTCCCGAAGCTCTTCGGGCATTATTAGTCAAGGATCACGTGGTGCCCACGTGGGTCCATCTCATTTGTACCATCTCTAGATCGCTACATCCAGGATGAATGTCCATCCACTGTCCAATCCAACGGCAGGGACTTGATCCTTATTTAACACATACAGTAGAGGGGAGTTCGACGTTCGACACTTCGGCACTGAACACCCATTTTCCTTTCTGCGCACACATCTCCTAGAGTCCCGAAATCCTGAACTCTCGAAGGAGCCCGAAATCTCATCACGTGCTTCCAACCTTCACGTCTTTTGGTTTATCTATGACACTGTACCCCCGACCTCAAGAGTCCTGAAATCCCAAACTCCCAAAGGGTCCACCCTTACACGTGGTGGTGTATTAAACATAGAGGCAAGGACAAGTGGGTCCTGAGTACTCCACCCGCCAATAAGCCAAGCAATTATGTACCAAAGTGGGTTGACACACGGTAAGGTAGAAAAGACACATGGTCCTCCAGTGGGTGACATGTGTCACATTCTAATGGGAACAAAGGGTCCGCGAAACATACAAATCTAGGTAACACATGGCACGTCAAACATGGGTCCACGTCTCCGTGGGTGATGTCAGCGTGTCACGTCACTCCGGACTAATTGTCTACCGACACCCTTAGATCTAATGGTCGACAAACATCCACATAGATCCATTCATCGACTGTCTCCGTTACTTCGTAACTTCGACATTTGAAGGATCCGTTGTGTGACCTCCTTGCTGCTGGAGTGGTCAATATCGAGCTGACCACAATATAGATCTAACGGTCACGGGAGATCCCGAAGGGTCCCTAAATCTACAATTCTTGTTACTTCATAGCTCTGGCTTTCGAGGGTTTCGACGTTATGGTCGCTCCGCTTTCTCGAAGTAAGACTTCACCAAAGTACCATACACGAGTCCCTCCATTGGTTGATCAGACGGTTAAGATGAGTTCTTAACGGACTCCCTAGATCCACAACTCACATCAACCATAACTATGATGTTCAGACAATTCGGTGCTATAACACCTTAGTTCTCTCGAAGTAGTCGACGTCGGACTTACCTCAGCGTAGATCCAACGACCAGGGGGACTTCTGAATACCCTCGAATCTGCGGCTCACGTTACTTCGCGATTGGTAAAAGGGTCCAGGTTTAACGGTGGACCAAGTCTATCTGCCAAGGTTAGGGAAACCACCAGACGTCGGTCAACCTCGTGGGTAACTATAACAACAAGTTTCCTTCGACCGGTATGAAAATGGTAAGGTCGTGACACCCCGAAGTTCCAGAGCCAGAAAGGCTTAGCTCCTTTCAGGCCTAGCACAGGGTTCCCATACCTTGGTCATACAAGTGAAGGGACTGAAGGAGGCGCCCTCCTTCCCCAAAATTTGAACTTAGTCTTCCCGCGAAGATAATTTTGAGAGGTCAGCAAGACTTAAGCATTTTAGTTATCCCTGCCCTACTCTCTTGTAGACCCACAACCCATAACCCTCTAGCAGCTAAGCTGAGGAAACTAGAAGACCATTAAAAAAACATGGAATTCACAGAAAGATCACGAGTCTTTCTACCATAATCATTCAATACAAAATTTAGTCATATGCATGTATATTCAATCATCATTTCCATTTCCGTACATAGAGTATGAAAATACTTATTAGAAACAAGAGATCGTGAAGCCACCGCCGAAAGGGGTGCCTGTTTCCACTCAACTGTAGGCATAACCACTCCTGAATGGATTTACTATTGTCCACCCCCTAGCTAGACCATGATGTCCTGAGGGAGACTCTTTCTTCTTTCTCATCAACAGTCAGGGAAGGAGGTTACTCTCCTCCTCCCACGTGAACTTAGCAAATTGTTTTCTCTGTATGAATCAAGGAGGTTTGCAATGAGTACTTCCACAGTCACTCGTCAACCCTGTTTATCAAATTGGACTAAAAACATTGCCAACATCTTCTTTTTCCCAGAATGAGTTTTTTTCTCAATTCTCCTTCGAATCAGAGAGTTGCAAGCACTCTCTTCTCTTCTAGAGATTGGTCTCTCCACTCTGCTTCCCCACAGATCTACCTCTGGCCACAAATTACTTCCTTTCTTTCCTTCCTCAGAAATATTGGGTGGGTATGAATCCCTAGCTCACGGTCAGGTTTGGAAGACTTGCATATGGGTACTCTGCCTCATCTTCTCATTAACTCTTGAGGATGATTTTCCAAGTACCATCCTAATTGATAATCCATTTTTGGGTCAGAGGATTGTTTTGGGTCTGAGAAATTAAATTCAATAAGGTATTGGTTTGGTGGGGGTCATATCAACCATTTTTGGTTCCCCTCACCATCTCTCTCATAGTATCATAATCTATCTTGAAAAACCTCCATTTCAACAGTTATGTAACACTATCCATATTTAATTAATAACAAAAATACATGCATTACCTTTTATAACAAAAGGTTCGACAAATCCAACATTCACACATATTTAGTCTCCCATAGACTTTTGGCAAGTTATAGTTAAATTTACAAGTTGGGGGAAACATGGGTGTTAGAATCCCCTCCCCCTTATGGAACATCATCCTCGATTTTCTACATGCGGATGCGCTCTTTCTGTACATAAGTAAACAAAAATGAGTATGCGTGTTTTATGGCATCCTCCATTTCCCATGTAGCTTCATTTAGGCCAAAGTGTTTCCACTGCACCTTAACCCGTTCAATGGTTCTGTTCTTGACTGAGATTTCTTTCTTGTCTATTATGCATTGTGGTTTTCACACAGATTCTCTCTCTAGTTCCACCTAGATTAGAGACCAATCAATTATATGATTAGAATCATGTACATATTTCTTTAGTAATGAAACATGGAAAACATTATGTGCCTTCACTATGGGAGGAAGTGCTAGCATATATGCTACAGGCCCCACTCTATCCAAAATTTCAAAGGATCCACAATACTGAGGTGCCAACTTGGCACAGGATCCCATTATCATTGATATTTTCCTGGGTCTAACTAGGAGATACACATAATCCCTTATTTTGAACTCTCTAGGAGTCATTTTTTCTGTCTTTATAGCTTTTCTATCTATCCTTAGCCACTTTGATTTCTTTTTTATTTGAATTACTTGTTGTTCCATTTCTTTTAGCATATCTTCCCTGATTGTTATTCTGTCTACTGGGTTATCCCCGCTGATTGGAATATTTCATTGTCTACCATAGAGGGACTCAAAAGGGCTCATCCTCAATCACTTTTGATAGCTTTTGTTGTAGAAAAATTCTATCAGTGGTAGGTAGTCTTCCCACTTCTTGGAATGATGCATCACATGCATTGTTAGCATGTTCTCTAACACTTGGTTTACCCTCTCTATATGTCCATCAATTTGAGGGTGATAGGTTGTACTAAACAACAATTTAGTTCCAAAACTAGCAAATAGTGATTTCCAAAGTGTGAAGTAAATTTTGTATCTCTATCAGATATGATTTCCTTAGGCATGCCATGTTGTCTAAATATTTATTTCATGAAAATAATGACAATATTTATTTCCTTGCATGTTGACTTGAGGGGAATGAAGTGATCAGCCTTGCTCAATTTGTCCACAACTACCATGATGGTGTCATTCTGTTTGGTTGATCTTGGTAACCCTTTGATGAATTCTATGGATATGGTTTCCCATTTCCATTTTGGGATTGGTAGGGGTTGGGACATTCGTGTTGGATGTCGGTGCTCTGCCTTAACCTGCTAACATTCTAGACACTTAGTTAAGTAATCAACTATGTCCTTCAGTCCAGGCCAATAGAATAATATCATAGTGGTTGTGATCATCTTTTGATAACTGGGATGACCAACATATGGTCTTTTGTGTAGTTCATCCTTTTTGAACCTCTTCAAGTCGTCACAATTTGGAATATACAACCTACCTTTGTAAGTTAGCAGGCCATCATTCAACAATTGATAACCCTCATACTTCATCCCTATAGGCTCTTGTTCCAAGTATGATTTTACATTCTTGAAAAATGCATATGTTTCTTGTGCACTTTTGACTCTTTCATTGACGTATGTTTCATAGGTGCTTACAACTTCTAAGTGGATTACTTTCATACTTATGATAAGGGTATCAACCATCCTATTTTATTTTCTTTTGATATGTTTGATTTCAATATAAAACTCACTAAGGAGAGCCATTCATGTAGTTTGTATATCATTGGGTTTTGGTTGATCAAACAGATATCTCAACCCACTATGGTCGGTCATAAGCACAAATATTCTACCTACGAGGTAATGCCTCCACATTTTGAAAACATGTACTATGGAAACCAATTCTAGATTGTGGGTCACATAATTGATTTCATGCTCATTAAATTTTTTGGATTCATAGCAAATTACATATCCTTCTTGCATAAGGACTCCCCTAAGCCCTTCCTTACGGGCATCTGTACACACAAGGATGTCCTTGTTTGGGTCTGCAATCTTCAACAAATTTGCATTGGTTAGAAGGTATTTCATCTCTTGAAATATCTCCTCACATTCTGAGGTCCAAATGAATTTAACTCCCTTTTTCTGAAGGGAGATGATTGGGCAACTAATCTTGGAAATTCTCTTTATGAACCTCTTATAGTATCATGTTAGGCCCATAAATGATCTGATATCAGATACATCCTTTGGGGTAGGCCAATCCATAATGTATTTGATCTTGTTAGGATCAACTACCACTCCTTCTTCAAAAATGACATGGCCTAATTAATGGACTTGTTTATGGAAAAAGTAACACTTACTAAACTTCGCATAGAGTTGATGTTCTCTTAGCACTTGAAGCACTAGTTTGAGATGTTCTTCATGCTCTTCCCTATTCTTGGAATATATTAGGATGCCATCAATGAAAACCAATACAAATCTATCCAAGAACTTATTGAGTACATTATTCGTTAAGCACATAAAAGTGGTTGGTGCATTGGTAAGCCCAAATGGCACCACCACAAATTCATAGTGATCATATCTTGTCCTAAAGGTTGTTTTGTGGATGTCTTCATCCTTAATTTGGACCTTATGGTATCTAGACCTCAAATCAATCTTGGAGAAGATCGTAGCATCCCTTAATTGGTCAAATAAGCCATTGATTCTTGGCAAGGGATACTTATTCTTAATGGTCATCTTATTGAGTTGTCTATAGTATATGCACAATCTTAGTGTGTCATCCTTATTTTTCACAAACAAGGCTAGTGTTCCCCATGTGGATACACTAGGATGAATGTAGCCTTTATCTCACATCTCCATTGGTGTAGTTTGATCTCAACTATCTCTGGTGTACTCATTCTATAGGGTGTTATAGATACTGGCACCGCTCCTGGTGCAAATTCTATTGAAAAATCAATATCCCTTCTTGTAGGCAGTCTTGATACCTCTTCTGGAAATGCATATTTATATTCTCTTAATATGGGATGGTCCTCTAGGTTTTGTTTACTATCCTCAACAGAGTTCAACACTTGTATTTCATATAAAGGGCATCCTTTTCTGCAATACCTCTACACTTTAAGGGTTGATAATTGTCTCATTGAGACATGCTTTTGAATTCCTTGTAGGGTTATTTTTCTCCCTTCTTCATATTCACACTCTAAAGTTTTATTCTGACTGTCGAACTTGGTTTTATGGGCATCCAACCAATCCATGCCAATCACCAGGTCATAAGATCATAAAGGGAGCATGTTTAGGGTTTCTTGGGTGGGTAATCCATTCATAATGAATTGTCATGCTGGTATGACCTCTATTACTTTTCTTTTGCTTCGAGTGGCTAGTTGTACCAGGAAAGATTTAACATGTTTAACTTGCTTCAATTTACATTTCTCAACAGTTTGAGGGGCAACATAACTCAAATTAGAACCATGGTCAATTAAAATGGAAACTAGATGGTTGGAAATCATACCTTCTATATCCACCAATGAAGCTTGGTGGTCACCTTGTCTATTATCCAAGGCTACATAAATTTGTGACATGTTCCTAGCCACATCATTGACTATGGTAGTCTTTTGGACATTGTAGACCCTTCTATTTTTTTGTTTCCTATATGGTCAGTCCCTCAGTAAGTGTTCTTCTCCACAACCCCAATATTTCAAGGGTTCTCTCTTTGTGTTATCAGTCTTACATGGGGTTGCTCCAAAGGGTTTAGGACCACTTTGAGATGTAAAATTATGTTGATATACACTCCTAGTAGGCAGGATAATCTTAGAACCTCTCCCAAGGTTCTTAAATATTGAAGGTTTAAACCCTTCTTCTTGAATCCAAAACTACTTTTCTTCTTCTAGTCCTCATGAGGTTCTATCTTATTCTTGAATTGCACATAGCAATACCTTGCCTTCCATATAGTATCTTCTAAAGTCTTTAGCTCATCAAACCAATTCTATCCTAGAAGGACTGAGGTAATCCACTAATAAATCGTTGCATCTTTACTTTTTCATCCTTTATGTATGGAACATACCTCATCAGCTCAAGAAATTTGTTTATATATTCATCTATCGTGAGTTGTCCAAACTTGAGTTCATAGAAATCTTTGGTCTTCCCATCAAAGTATTTCTTTGATAGATACTTCTTCTTGAAGTATTTCTGAAATTGTTTCCATGATAATTCCTTCTCATGGATTCCTTTCACATTCTTAAGGTCTTCCCACCAAATGGAGGCCTTCCATTCAAGTTGAAAATGGATATTCAATACTTTAAGTTTTTAGAGTAGACATGGAATTTGAAGTACTTCTTCAAGCTAAGCAACCAAACTTTTGCTTCTTCCCCCTTCTTAATTTCTCCATCGAGAGTGGGTGGTTTGGATTTCTTAAACTCTTCAGGGTCATGGCTCTTGGAATGCTTCGTCTTCTTTCTTTTCCTCTGGGAATGTGAACTAGTTTTGCTACTAGAAGATTCCTTGGAGTTGTTAGTTTGCTCACCAGAGGATTTTTCCAATGAGTGTCTCTTGACTCCATGTTGGACCTTCTTAGAGGTGCTCCTCCTTGTGTGGCCACTTTCAGTATCTTTCTTTCGTATCTCGGGTGGAATTTGAGTTTTCTTAGTACGATGTCTATCCACATGGCTGGCTGCTCATCCATGTTGCAACTACCTTTGAATATCTAATAAGCTTTGTAGTAAGACTGTGTTAATTTCAGTTTTATTTTCCTACTCTTTTATCAGTATTTCATTGTCAACCTTACAAATCTATAATTATTCCATGAGGATTCTTACAATTTCATCCAGATATGGAGGGGTTTCCACCACCCTCCTTTCATCAGATTCTTCCTCTCTATTGTGGGAGATTTCCCCCAATTCATGGTGTGTCACCATCCTTTATGTTGTAGTTTTACAGTAGTCCATTAACTTCTTGAGTGCTGATAAAACATTTTCTATTATTTAATGATCTACTAATCTATGAATCAACAGATAGTTTAGATTTTGCAAAACATATAAGAACCAAAAAAAAAAAATGTTCTTCTCTTTAGTAGAGGTTTAAATAATCTTCTTGTGTAAGGGTAAGATAGGGTTTTACCCTTAAAGAGTCTCTAATAATATTTTTAAGTGACTCGTTCATGATCCCAAGTAGGCCAAGTGTTGTTTCCATGCTATGATACCAATTTGTTACACACCCGACCCCTAAGTACCCTTTCTAGGGATGGGGCATCAAAATTTTCCTCACTTTAATCGTCTCGAATACCCTTTCAGAGGTTTCTATCCTCTTCTACATAACCATAGATTTATAACAACTACTACCAGGCTCAAGTATGACCTCTAGATTGCAATTTATTACCTCCCGAAGCTCTTCAGGTGTTATTAGTCAAGGACTGTTAAGAACCAAATATCAATAGAGCATAGAAAAACCTCAGAAAAAGTACTGAATGCCTTGAAGAATAGATAATTTTAGATAATAAGCCTTTTTTAGGGGGAAACCTCCTTTTACCCCACTTAATTGTTCAAGTACAAGATGATTCCAAATGAAAATGTCTCCTTGGTATATATAGGAGACTAGGAGGTATAATTACAACTAATGGAATA
>JZKD02S1674265.1:551504-561608 GCA_000966675.3 Picea glauca
ACATTTCTTGCCACCTTAAATGCATTCTCCAATGATTTGGGTTCCCAAAGGCGAACCTCATGTTGAATGTTATCGTTTAAAGTTCCTATGAATACATCAATCAAGTGCTCATCTAAAATATAGGTTGCCTTTATATTTAATCTTTGGAAGTTCTCAATGTGCTCGGTAATTGAACCCTTTTGCTTGAGATTTATCAATTGGATAAATAAGGTATTGCTCCTTGTATCCTCATAGTGTGTTATCATTTATTCTATGAAAATTTTCCAAGTGACGAGTGATTTGAGAGAACAAAGCCATCGATACCATACAAATTGATTAGGTTCTAAATATAAAGAAGTAATTCATATATTTTGTATATCTGGCACATTATGTAGATCAAAGAATTGCTCCATCTGAAGTATCCATGTGATTGGGTCCTTACCATCAAACTTCCTTATATCGATCTTAGGAACGTGGTTGGTCTTCAACCCAAAGTTGGAGTTTCTCCATTCTTGATTCACCTTCCTTGTGTCCTCGTCATGAATTTCATGGGATGCATTTTCACTATCAGGTGTCTTCTCTGTTACGAATTTTTTCAATACTTCCATGATCTCCTCTTTTAAACCATCCATATTTGCCTCCAACTTAGCTTCCATCTATTGTAGTTCATCTTTTGTTATTATCTTCTTTTGTAAATCATTTATGTCCCTACGCGTTTCTTCATCTTCATCAAGAGTCCAAGTAGGATTGTTTGGAGGCTTATTTGGTGTAGAAGTTTCCTTTTTGGGTGGCATGTTTGCTAAGTATCAGTTTTGAACCTTGATTTTGAGGTGGTTCTGCTAGAAAATATTTCTTCTATTGTACCTCCCAATTTTCTGCCTTTATGGGTATGAAACTTTCTTTTATGTAGTTCTATGATATTTATTCTCTGCAATGCCACAGGTCTGATCAAAATTGGACGTGTCAAGTGGAATTTACGGTAATTTCCCCACAACTTGTTGGTTTTTGTCCTTTCCAGGAGATCTCACTTGTATAGAATTCCCCACAAAAAATAAATTGATATAAAATTCTGAAACTCATACCAAACATACTATAGACTATCCACGATTCAGTGAAACTAGTCCCACTGAATTTGGATACTCTAGGAAGAATTTATTAGTTTTTTACCTGGAACACCTTCTTGATACTAGTCAATAGGACTAGTCAAATACCCTATCTTACACAAGGTGTATCTACAAATTTAAGATGACCTAGAAGATGAAATTTTTACCACAGATACCTTACTAATTTCTATGAATATCCTTTGGAGGTCAGGGTCTGAAATGCTACAGAAATTTTTTTATAGCGTAAATTCCACAATGATGCATTTCAGGATGATTCCAGAACCCTATATTGTACAGGTGGTATATCTGAAAGTATAAGTCCTTGGGAGATGAAATCTTAATCCAACATACCTTAATCCATATACTAATTATCCTCCAAACAGTTCCTTCTGAAACGTTGTAGAAAAAAAGTTATAGAAAAAATTCCAAGGTGTCTCAGTTGTAGCAGCGAAACCCCAAGACCTTGAGCTCTGATACCATATGTTAAAAAACAAATATCAATATAGAATAGAAAAACCTCTGAAAAAGTACTCAGTCCCTTGAAATAGATATAATTTCAGATAATAAGCCTCTTCGATGGGGAAACCTCCTTTTACACCACTTAATTGTTCAAGTACAAGATGATTCCAAATGAAAATGTCTCCTTGGTATATATAGGAGACAAGGAGGTATAATTACAACTAATGGAATAAATCCGACATAAATAAAATAACATTACTAATGTAATATGCCCCAATTAAGGGGTAATGAGACAATATTAGGGCTTAACAAGGACCATGTGGTGCCAACGTGGTTCCATCTCATTCATACCATCTCCATATTTCTACATCCATGGTGGAAGTCCATCCACCATCCAATACAATGAAGGGGGCTTGATCCTTATTTAACACATAGGCTAGAGGGGGGTTCTACGTTCAACACTTCGGCATTGAATGACCCTTTTCCTTTCTTTACACACATTCCCTTGAGTCCCAAAATCCTGAAGGATCTTGAAATATCACCACGTGTCTTCGGATTTTGACCCTTTCGATTTATCTACGAAACTCTACCCCCAACCTCTGGATTCTCGAAGTCCTAGACTCCTAAAGGTTCCACCCTTACATGTGCTGGTGTATTAAACACATACACAAGGAAAGGTGGGTCTCGAGTAATCCACCTTCCAATAAGCCAAGATAATACATACCAGTGGGGGGGTGACACACAGTAAGGCAGAAATGAAATGTGGCCCTTCATAGGGTGACATGTGTAATGTTCTAATGGCCATAGAGGGTCCGCGACATGTACAAATCTAGGTGATATGTGGCACGTCAAACATGGGTCCATGTCTCCCTGGGTGACATCAATGTTCCATTCCACTCCAGACTGATAGCTTTCCGACGCCCTTAGATCTAATGATCGAGAAGTGTCCATGTATATCCGTTGATCTACAACCTACATTACTTCATAACTTCGACGTTTAGGGGATCCACTGTGTGACCTCCTCCTTTCTCCCGGAGTGGTCAACGTCGGGCTGACCATAGTCTAGATATAATGGTCACGGGAGATCCCAAAGGGTCCCTAGATCTGTGGTTCTCATTACATTGGAGCTTCGACCTTCAAGGTTTTCGATGTTATGTCCACTCCTCTTTCCCGAAGCAAGAATTTTCCGAAGTACCGTACATGAGTGCCTCCACTAGTTGATTAGACGGTTAAGAGGTGTTCTTAACAAACTGCCTAGATACACAACTCACATCAATTAGTATCTACATCGTTTCAGGAATTCGGTGCTATAACACCTCATTTCTCCTGAATTAGTCGATGTTAGACTTACCTCGGAGTAGATCCAATGGGTAGGGGAACTCCTGAACACCCTCAGATTTGTGGCTGATGTTACTTCATGATTGGTAAAAGGGTCAAGGTTTAATAGTGGGATAGGTCTATCTGCCAAGGTTAGGGAAGTCGTTAGACATCGGTCAACCTCGTGGGTAATTGTAACAACGCGTTTCCTTTAGCTGGTTTGCAAATGGTAAGGTCGTGACACCTTAGAGCTCTGAACAACTAGAGTTCCAGAGCCAGAAAGGCTTAGGTCCTTTCGAGCCTAGCATAGGGTTCCCAGATCTTGCTCATAGAGGTGAAGGGTCTGAAGGAGGCACCCTCTTTCCCTGGAATTCAAACTTAGTCTTCCCGTGAAGGTAATTTCGAGAGATCAACAATGATTAATCATTTAAGTTATCCATACCCCGACTCTCTTGCAGAGACACATGCCATAACCCTCTATCAGCTAAGATGAGGCAACTAGAAGAACATTCAAAAATCATGGAATTCATAGAAATATAATGAGCATTTATACCTTAATCATTCAATACATAATTTAGTCATAGGCATGTATATTCAATCATCATTTCCATTTCAATCGATAGAGTATGAAAATACTTATCAGAAACCATAGATCATGAAGTGAATACTAAAATGGGTGTTTGTTTCCACCCAACCGTAGGCAGATCCACTCCCGAACGTATTTATCATTGGCCACCCCCAAGCTAGATCATCATGCTCTAAGGGAGACTCTTTCTTCTTTCTCAACAATAGTCAAGGATGAAGGTTACTCTCCTCCTCCCATGGGAACTTAGCAAATGATTCTCTTTATACTAAGCAAGGATATTTGCAACGAGTACTTCCATAGTCACTTGTCAGCTCCATTTATCATATTGGACTAAAAAAATTGCCAACATCTTCTTCCACCTAGAACGATCTTGTTTCTCAGTTCTCTTTCAAACCAAAGAGTTGCAAGCACTCTCTTCTCTTCTGGAGATTGGTCTCTCCACTCTGCATCCTTGTAGATCAACCTTTGGCCACAAATTACTTCCTTTCTTGCCTTCGTTGGCAATATTGTGTGGGTCCAAATCTACAACTCGTGGTCATGTATGGAAGCATTGCAGATGGGAACTCTACCCCATCTCCTCATTTACTCTTGAGGAGGTTTTTCCAACTACCATCCTGACTTGTAATTCATTTATGGGTCAGAGGACTATTCTAGGTCAGAGCAATTAAATCTAGTAAGGTACTAGTTTGGTGGGGGTTATCTTAACCATTTATGGTTCCCCTCACCATATCTCTCATATCATCATGATCTATCTTGGAAAACCCCACCTTTCAGCAGTTATGCAACACTATCCATATTTAATTAATAATAAAAATGCATACATTACCTTTTATAACAAAACGTTCATCAAATAGAAAATTCACACATATTTAATTTTCCACAGACTTTTGGAAAGTTATTTTTCTATTTACAACTTGGGGGAAATAGGGGTGTTATGAAGTTGTTTCCAAATGGTTTGACAAGTTCTTGATGCATGAATACCTTTGTTGACAATTCGAACGATATTTTTCTTGGGTTCATCTTGTCTGATTCTAGGATCACTACTCAATTATTATGGAATGTGATGGTGTACAAGATAAACCCAAACCCCCTTTCAAATACAACTCCTCATGGGGAAACGACGAATACCTATGAGAATTAATCTCAACTCATTTCCAACACTTCTACCCAAGGAAGAAAGGCTCAACTTGTGCACAATTTGTTAATTCTCTTAAGGATGTAGAGGAGAAAGGAATAAAGTGGATTGATACCTGTCATCAAGCAAGAGGTGCTCAATTGATAGAATCAAATGAAAATTTGACCTCCATTTTTGAACATAATGATGGATGTTTCTCTAGTGAAGAAAAAAGTAAATAATTTAAAAACCTCAAGGCTCCTAAGGCCAAGATTCATCTGGACAAAGAGGAGGAATGGAGAATCAAAAGTAGGGCTATATGGGTTGAGAGCAGAGACCAGAATAAAAAAAACTCATAACTTCACCAACAACAAAAGGATAATAAAATTTATTTGAGAACATCAAGAAGAAGTTGGGAATGAGGTAAGGTCATTCAACATTTTAGTTGATCTGAGTGTAATGTACTTTGGTAATATTTTCAAAGAAGAGGATCATTGTCCACTAGGGGAAATAATAAACTTCATTGAGAAATATCTTCGACTGATTGAAGGAGAGGAAGATGTGGTGATTTATTAGGAGGTCACCATAGAAGAACTCAAAGAGATAATGATTTTTTTCAAGAAGGAAAGTAGTCTTGGCCCACACATATGGATGATCAAATTCTACATTTATTTTTTTGATCTGATTTTGGAGGCTCTGTTCCGAGTAGTGGAGGAGACCCACTTGGCAGGTGAGGTGCCCTAAAATCTTGATTCAAACTTTATTTATTTGTTTACCAAGTCCATTCGCCCAAATTATTTAAATGACTACAATCCAATCTCATTATCTAATATGATTTACAAAATCATTTCAAAGGTGATTTCCATAAGAATCAAGCCCTTTTGTCGGCTTCAATTTCAGAAGAACGATTTGGATTCTTGGAAGGAAGGAATATTTATGAATAAGTTGGGAAACTCGGGAAACACTGCACACCTTGAAAGTCCTAACTCATCCCCCCAGTAATCATGAAATTGGATCTCTCAAATAATTATGATCAGGTTTCATGGATGCTCCTTCTATAAGGTACCAGATCTATTATAATAGCCAGAAACATAAATATTACAGAGAATAACAATGAAATAACACAATAGATGAAACCACATCACCAAAATAATACCTTTATTGATAAGAAACAATGTTTACTTGTTTCTTCGAGGGGGAAACCTCTAGTAGAGAAATGCTCTCAAGAACAAAACTTCTCATGCTCTATGTTAGCATTGAGAGTCACCGTCAGGTTGAAAGAGGATAATCCCAGTACCCATCAGAGTTTTTCGGTGGATGTTGGTTTTATATGAGTGGAGGCCAATGGAAAAAACTCAATATATGAATGATGTTCGACATAGACTTGGACAAGAAATGCACAGGGAAGTGAGGGCCACATTAACTTCAGTCAGTGAATTGAGTTTAAGTGTGAGAAGAGGGAAGACTTAGTGAGAAAGGTGAGCAAGACTGCTATCGTCATTAGGCTTTCAAGAAGGTTGGAGAAGAAAAACACAGACTCAATATTACTCTTAAGCTCAAGCTTCAGACACTGAAATATGTCCAAACAACATAGTCACAATGACACAATGATCAAAAGTACATCATAATGCAACTACAACAATTCAACTAGATCCTCCATGCCCGATCCATTCAGTGTAAGAGGGAAAATGATAACAAGAGATATTACTAAAACTGGTCACGATACTACTGTAATTAAACCTACATTACAACAACATAACAACCGTCAACTGGATCCTCCATGCCCGAGTGTTTTAGCATAGTTTTTACAGAGAGATGAAAAGAAGTTGACTTCTATTAATCTAAAAGTCTCAAATTTGATACATAACCAGAGAACAATTATGGCATCAAAACATTAGAAAATAGGGAGCTCTACTCAACCAGTTGACGACCTTAACAAAATATCAAAACTACCTACTTATACTCATAACTGTCCTGACTATCATGAGTGTGATCTGATCAATCCATTCAAATCCTTTCGTCTGTGCCTTCACCTATTAGACTGTGCATGTATCCTCCTCTTAGACACAAACTTAACTCAACATGCACCTTTCAGGAAAATTTGTCCTTAGGGGAAGTTTGGGCTGAAAATCTACCTCCATGGCCAGACCGTCCATGCTTTCCATTTATGGAGCGAGTCTAGGTTTCAACCACCGCTCCATTTTCATTTATTACTTCTTCTCAGGATCAGAATGGGGGTAAATTCCTAGGGGATGCTATGCATTGCTAACAGTTCTTCAATCCAAACCTGGCCCTTTGAAACCTTGATGGTCTCACTTTGTAACTAATACAAGCCCTTTCTCTCTTTGGTGCATGTCCTATGAAACCCGCGACCTTGCTCTTTTGAGCTTCTGAAATATCAAGTTTTGGGCACCAACTCCTTCTCCATCACCCCTTCCTATGTGTCACCTCAGGCTATGACCTAGTTCTTATCCCAAATGGTGCTTCGGGATTTTTTGTTTCGAGAGTCTTCTCATCACTTGTATCCATATCTCCCGATACCTGAATCGGTAAAATATTGAAGCAATGGGCGCTAGTTTATTTTCCCAAGCACGCCCCGCATATGAACTCAGGATATGACTCGGGGCTCTACATCTTAGCGCTTCAAAACTTTGCGCTTCACAACATCCACATGTTTCTCCTTGCAATTCCTCTGAACCACGAATCCATGAAAATGCCTATCTGTCAGCATGTGCTCCTCTAGATCTACGACCACGATCTCTTCCATTTTTTCACACCTTCCTCCATGCGTATTTTAGGTTGACAACCCATAACTGACTTCGGCTTCTACGACTTTGGATGTTTTGAATGCAACCTTGGTCACTTATTTCGAATTTTGAATCAAAGATTCCTTCGAATGATATATACAAATCCGGTTCCTCATACAACCAACAACTATGATATCTTCGGATCCCTATGCTCAGGAATCTCTGACACACTCCACCCCACAACTCCCAATTTCTGAATCATGAATTGTCTCCACACTCGGATATTGATGATCCTTATCAACCCAAGATCAACAACTTAGATCATACCCTTGTCAACTTCTGAACTTGGGGCTTCGATGTTTTCAATCGCACTATTATTGGTGCAAATTTGAAATTATGAATGTCCGAGAGCCATTAATCTGATTTCCTCATGGGATCCCCACCGTTGAAAGATTGAAACTGCTTGTTTCTCGTGTTTCAAGCCCAAAATAGAATGCTCTGAAAGCTACGCTTGAGCTCAAGGTTGATACCTACGCAAGAAAAGGACTAGGTGTCCTTGTGGCCTTTAAACAACTTTATGTGATAACACCCTCGACTCATATTTATACTAAATCTATCTACCAAAAGAACAATCTAGAGGAAGATCTTTTAGAAGCAAAAGCTTCTATTAGGTCTTCTTACATTTGACTTATGCTTCCTTATTAATAGGTCTTATTAATATTGACCTTTATTACATGGAAAATATAGTATTCTATTTATGTGAGGGGTTAGAGAGGTTAGGTCTCTAACATGCCCTCCCCATTAAAAAACAATCTTGTCCTCAAGGCTTGAGATGGGGAAGTTGTTGTAGAATGGTAGATGGATCCCATGTTTCATCTGTTGGATTTGTATCTTTCCAATGTACTAACACTTCCTTGATGGTGTGTTGACGAAGATGATGCTCATGTTGGTCCAAGAGTACTTGTGGTTGCAATCAAATGGATCCTTCTTCATCCAAATCGGAAAGACTCGTTTGAATTTGGCACTTAGTTACAATCACCTTCTTTAAGTAGGAGACATGAAAAATAGGATGGAACTTAGAATGACTGGAAAAATCTAACTAATAGGTCATATATCCCATGCACTTGAGAACCGTATAAGGACCATAAAATTTGGGTGCCCATTTTTGACAATGGTTAACGTTGAGTGAATTTGTTTTATAAGGTTGCAGTCGAAGAAACACCTGGTCCCCTTCAACAAAGTGACGTTCTAAGTGACCTTGATCTGCTTGTTTCTTCATGTGATTCTGAGCCATGACCAAATTCTCTTTGAGGGTACGAAGAATAGCCTCGAACTATAAAAATTTGGTCAACCTCCTAGACCTTCGAGACACCGGGCATGTATGAGAGAACTGAAGGTGTCTTTTGTCCATATACTGCTTGAAAAGGAGTCATGCGAGTAGTTGTATGGTAAGAAGTAATTACCATAATTCATCTAGGGGTAACCATTGAGCCCACTTATTTTTCATTTCATATGAAAAACACCTCAAATATTCTTCCAATAAATTGTTGACAACTTCATTTTGACCATCAGTCTAGGGATGATAGGAGGTGATACGATGCAATTGGGTTCCCTATAGCCTCAACATTTCTTGCCAAAAATTGCTGGTGAAAATGGGATCTCTATCAGAAACAATAAAATGAGGCATGCCATGAATCTTGAAGATATGATCCATGAAAATTTGAGACACAGTGGAGGCAGTAAATGAGTGATGAAGAGCACACAAAATGAGCCTACTTGGAAATACAATAAACTACCTCCATGATGAACAAATTATTTTTCGAAATGAAATCCATAGAGATATCCCTCCAAATAGTGGGTGGAATCAAAAGCGATTGTAGTGTGTCAGGGGATTTGACTGTTTCTCCCTTGTTGAATTGACATACATGAAATTCCACCAAAAAAGTGAGAACATCATGTTTTTGGTAAACCCTAAGAGCCCAATTGTGGGTGTATCATGAATCTCAAAAAGAACTATGGATTTAAGTTGTGTCTGTTTACTTAAATATGGATGACCTTTGTAGCGAAGCTCATAATTGTGCCAAGAGTACCCTGGTGAAATCAAAGAATTGACTTGCAATTGTTTGATAAGACATGAAATTTTGGGATCTTGCAGCCATTCTTGGTGAACAGCTTGGACCCAATCTGGTACAATGAAGGAGAGGGAAAAAATGGACCCTTAATCTTCATATTTTCTTGAAATAGTGTTAGCAATGACATTGTCTTTTCCTTTCTTGTAAATGATCTCATAATCATATCCAAATAGCTTAGTAACCCATTTTTGTTGCTCTGGGGATGAAAGAAGTTTCTACAAAAAATACTTGAGGCTATGATGATTTGTCTTAATTTGGAAGCATTGCCCCAATATATAAGGGCGCTAGATATCCACTACATGAAAAATAGCCAACATTCACTTTTCATAGATTGATTGGACCAAATGTCATTCTGACAATTGTTTGTTGGTAAAGGCCAAAGGCTAACCATTTTTCATAAGGATTGTTATAATTCCTCTCCCAGAAGCATCACATTCTGGGACAAAGGCCTTTGTGAATTCAGGAAGGGCTAGGACAAGAGTGGTGCACATATTCATCTTCAAGGCTTGAAAGGAATGATCATCTACTAGAGTCCATGATCCAGATTATTTTGGCACGAAATGAGAGCAGAGATATAATAAAGAAATGCACAGAGATATCGCGTATATCCAGTAATATAACAGAAATATATCAGAGATGAAACCATAAACACAGAGATACAGTAATA
>JZKD02S1674265.1:564528-592579 GCA_000966675.3 Picea glauca
TATATATATATATATATACTTCGATCTGAAGATTATTGCAGTGTTGAAAGGCCCAAATTCTTGATAGAAACAAATGTGTAGTAATTTCGCAACCAGAATGTAGGAGGTAAAGTGGCATGACAATAGATATTGTCTATTTTGTTTTGGTTTCCATCCCAAAGGTTGGGGTATTCAAGGATTCTATAGACAATGGTTTTTTCTATGCTATATCTCTCTGATATATGTGCGGGGTCCAACAATAGTACTCAGATCAATATCTCAGGGCACCAACTAAGAAGGCTAGACCGTGCCCTTAGTCATACTACCCGAGTATCTTACCGAGTGTTGTTCTCGATGGCACTATAGAAGTCAAGTGACCGATTGGTTTATCTATGCAGGGCTTCAAGATATCTAGGTCGATCCATATACATGTATTTTTTTATTCTCTACCACTCCAAGGGGTACCAACAGGGGCTACAAGGGTGGTCAACAATGTTTTCTTAAGCACCACTTGTATTTCATGCATGTATGCTTCCCCAACCATGGATTTATGTGTTGAATGACATATCTCTGTAGCTTTAAGACATCAGAATATGTCTCTACCCTGGAAAAAAAAAAATAACCCACAATTCTCTACCAAGGAAAGTGCTCTGATACCACTTGTAAGGTACCAGATCTATTATAATAGTCAAAAAAATAAATATTGCAAAGAATAAGAGAGGAAAAACATAATAGATGAAACCAAAACACCAAAATAATACCTTTATTGATAGGAAACCATGTTCACTTTCCTCTTCGAGGGGGAAACCTCCAATAGAGAAACACTCTATTAGAATAATTCTCAAGAATAAAACTTCTCATGCCCTTGACTCCTATTTATACTAAATCTATCTATCAAAATAACAATCTAGAGGAAGATCTTATGGAAGTGAAGCTTCTATTAGGTCTTCTTATATTTGACTTATTATTCCTTATTACTAGGTCTTATTAATGTTGGCCTTTATTACATGGAAAATAGATTATTCTAACATGAGGGGTTAGGGAGGTTAGGTCCCTAACACCTTCATCTCATGATTCTATAGATTGTTTTTTCTCTAACGGTTGTAAAATGAATTATGGGATGCATTTCCTCAACCCATTTGGTGGTACTAATTAATGGGTCTACAACACAATTCTTCAAGCCATGAGGAGGGATGAGTTAAGGATTCCCACTTTATCTCTTCCCTTTTCTCCTATTTTTTGAAAGTTTAAACAAATGCATTCATGAGGAAAATTCTAGAAGGCCTGTGCATGCAGTTCTTGTTGGATGAAGCATTTCTCTGGCCCGTTTTCTCTTTGTTGATGATATTCTTCTCTTTTGCTTTGAGAGAATATGGGAAGTTTAGAGAGTGCTAAACATTTTCTCTTTATACTATACAATAATGGGAATGGAATTCAATAATGAAAAGTTTGTTTTCTTCTCTTTTGTGAGTGAAAAGGACCTCCAATATTTACTTCCAACCATGATACCTTTTTCTCAAAGGAATATTGACCCAGGTATGAAATATCTCGGCTTCACAATAAAAACTAATCACTACCTAAAGGAATATTGGTGGTGGTTGGTTAGTAAAATAGAAAATAAAATATGATTCTGGTGCAACAGATTACTATCCAGGTTTGGGAGACTCATACTAATAAAAAATTTGTCAAAGTTATACCAGTCTATTGACATCTCATGGATTGTATCCTGAAGGGTAGTTTGGAAAGAATTTGGAAATTTTGTTTGAATTATTTATGGATAGGGAGTGAGGAATATAAAGGGTTCCATTTGATAATATGGAAGAATATATCTCTACTCAAAGTCTAGGGAGTGTCAGGATTAAACGATATAACTCTTTTGGGAAAATCTTTGGCAACAATGTCTTTGTGGAAACTAATTACCTCTCCAAGTTTTTGGAAACAACTCTTGATTGGAAAATTCATACCCTCAGGTAATATTATGGATTGGGTCTACAGTGAATCGAAACCTGTCCAATGAGTATCCAATCAATGGAATTCGATGTCATTATCATTTTTTATGCTTAAAAGTATTCTTGCGTGGAAGGTCGGTTTGGGTTGTGAAGTGAGGGTTGGAATGGATGCAATGATGGGTGCAGCAAGGGATATATTTTTTCCAAAATCTATGGTTCATTCCCTTCATCAATAAAGGAAAAAAACCCTTGACAAATTAGCAAATCCTACATCTAGTACTATTTGGAAGTAGCAGTAGATTTCTTTTCATTATCTAGGTTTATGTGAGGAGTAGAGACCTCATTAGGATTATTTCATCTAGGATTTTTCCACTTTTCACATACATATTACATATCACTTAGATGAGTTAGTAATGCAGGAGCATCTCTCCACTCCATCTAGCCAACCAACTAGCCACGTCAGTGCGTGCATTCAAGGTTGAAGAGAGGCACAACCCTCATTTTCATTTTTGAAATTGAATGTAATTAATTGATTGTAGGTTGTTGAGCGGTGAGGATGTGCTTTGCAGAGGCATAGAAGTAGGTAGGCCTTTAATGTTTGAAGGTTGAGATCTAGATCCGTTTTGTGGACTAGACAACCCATTCAATGTAATTGAATAGGGTAGGTGAGGTTGGAGGGAAGAGCTCTAAGATCCCCCTCATGGAAAATATCTGGGTATTGTATCTCATTTTGGGAGAGAGGAGAGTATGCACAAGAGAGAGAGAGTGTTCATAGAGAAGGAGCCAAGACTCTATTAAATTCTGAGCTCGAGAACACCATTGTAAAAATAGGCATTTTCCATTTAATACAAAGACAACAGTTTTTCCTGCATATTCCCTGTGTTGAATGAGTGTCTGTGTGTGTTATTATTATGTTGTGAATGTATGTTGCGGTTGTACATTTGTAGGTTGTTTAATTTCAGGTTTGAGAGGTCTTTGAGGATTCACACCAGGAGGGTGTGACAAAAAACTACGGTTTTTGATAGCCGGTGCACTGAAGCACTTATGAACCTACGGATTTAGACAAAGGGGTGCCAAGAGGGCACAAGAACTAAAATCATCCATTCAGGGAAGACCTGTGAGGTTATTGAACACGTCAGAAGGCAAGGCTATGGAGAAGAACACAGTTGTAGACATAAACTCTCTTTGGGTTCTGTGAAGCTCTTCCAGGTGGGCATTGATCAGGTGCAAGGATTGCACAGAGGAAGAACTCTGTTGTGAGTTTAGAAGAAGACACAAACTCTGTTGTGAGTTTTGTAAAGCTCTGGCAAGTGGGCATTGAGCTAGTGCAAGGAGTGCATAGGAGAAGAAATCTACTATGAGTTCTTAAGAAGTCAGAATCATCTAAGGATTCTTGACACTCTACCAAGAGGGCATTAAGATAGTGTGCAGGTAGGCACAGAGAGGAAGAGAACTCTATCGAGTTCTGTAATTGAGGAAGAATCCACTGAAGGATCTTCACAGGGTTGCTAAACACCCTAAAACACTCAGCAATAGGTTGCTTAAGTAGACAGAGTGACAGGAGGGCATCCAAATTCTCCATCTGAGGGAGAAGGAAAAAAGATTGAGTTCCTTAAGGCTCTGAGTTACAGGGAAATATCGAAAGGGATAACACCTTTGTGTGCATGAAGATTCTACAGGAGCACAAAAATTAGAATCCTTCAAGGATTCAGGAGCAAAGCTCAGGAGGGACGGAATTTTTATACGCGCGGGCGAGACCCAATGTTATAGAGTTCATAGAGGAAAGGAGAACAAAGGTCGAGGCCTTTGAACATTGGAATTTTTCCAAGTGTTGGAAGAAAGTGTGTGCAAGCTCAGGAGGAGCAATAGCTGTCGTTGGATTCATCCAAAGAGATCTGGACCGTTGAAAGTTTCCATGTCCAGGAGGCAGTGCAGGAGGAGCGCACAGGAGAGATGATCTGAACCGTCAAATCTTGGTCAAAATACTCGTCAGCCATTGGATCTGGTAGGAGTTGCGAAGTGGTTAAGCCCTCATGAGCAGAGGTGAAGGTCTCGAAAGGGTTGAAATTAGGATTTCGACATTCTAGAGTTTGGGTGTCTGGAGGATGAAAGTCCGGGCACTCGTAATCAAAAGTTCTGAATTCATAGAGGAATCTGAGTTGTTCGCCTGCGGGAGGACACGTGTCATGAAATCGTCCATTTTGGAGATTTGGGCACCAGGAATCACATAGGTGAGCATCTTCACTTCGTATCTGGCAAAGTCATGAAAGGATCGGATCCATCCATCCGGAGGATGACAGGTGTCATGAGATTGCCCATATCGAGGATTCAGACATCGAGAGTCATAGAGGGAAGTCTTTCAACTTCACGAGCAGTGAATTCGTGAAGAGATTAGGACCGTCCATTTGAGGAGGATAGGTGGCAGCAATCGAGGGATCGATGAAGTGCCGAAGGGGTCCAGGATTCGGATCTCGTGAACTCATAAGGTCACAAGGTGAGAGCCCAAGAGTTGGGTGCTCCAAGTTGCGAAGTTATGAAATCGCGAGGAGCAAGGACAACCATAGGATCCAGGTCATGGAGGATCATTGGGTCAGGAGCCTCATCGTACGTATTGCGCATTCAGAGGTTCGGAAGTTGAGAGAACCTCTTCTCGACATCAGAAGTCACAAAGTGCCGAAATCCGGGCACGAGGGAACACGTGGCAGAACCACAAGGTGGGGCTCGCGTGATTGATAGGTGGACATGCGTCACTGGGAGAAAGGAGTCAACACTCCATTGACTTCTCATATCTCAGGGATTCACAGGATAAGAGCATGAGAGCTCAACTCTTCGACTTGTGAAGTCACAAAGTTGCGACGGGAGCTAGTGTTTGGCCTAGTCGTTGATCACGCATAGACGACACTGACAAGGAGGATCCATACTCGTATCGACATTTCGGGTATCATGAGTCTGGAAAGGTGGAGTCGAGAGCTTCAACTCATGAAATCACGAGATTGCGAGTTGCAACAAGTGCCTTTGGGAATAGGCCTTGGTCATAGCGTTGTGGTCGCTTGGGGAGAAAGGATCTCGCACCTAGTGCTCTTCGCACAGTTGGGGTTTCCGAAAAGGACTTGTGGATCGATTGGAAGGAGATTCCAGCAGGGAATCGAAAGAGCCGCTTCTGCTCATAAAATAGGTTGAACGATCCTTAAGACCGGGAGGTCGCACAGAGACTCTGTCGAGGCAGAGGTGGCACTTGCATCAGTTAGTATGGGTATACAACACAAACAATGGTATCTATAATGCTAAAGAGGAATACCACTCCTTGTTCATGGACAAGAAATATGAGATCTCTTGGTGGTGGAAGCCACTATAGAGGCTAAGGGAAACACCAAAATGTAAAATTTTAATGTTGTTGTTGTTGTTCTCGAGATCTACTCTAGGCTCACAAAATAATGTCAGGCATCCAAAATTTAAGAGAGTTGTTTTTTATAATTCTTTTCTACCTTTAGTTTTAAGATGGAACTTCAAATGAATTTAATGATTGGAAAACAGAGAGCCATTATCTCTTTGTTTGAGTCTTTTATAAATATTCATCATATGAGAAGTAGAGTTGATTAACAAAGACTCTCAAGATAAAGTAAGGTATCCAATACTGATAAATCTTAACTTATCCGCAATAGAAGAATTATGAAGGATGAGTCTTTGATAGATGAATTAAAATAAGGAAATTTACACAGATACAAGTCTTTTTTTACTTACAGTAATAACAGAGGAAAATTTTTAGCTGAACAAACATCCAATATATGGACCACAATAGATGTTTTTGGGCCTGAGATATGATCAATTTATGACAGTTATTAGACACTTTTTTCCGAATGTACATATGTGTTTTTCACGTTTTGAAGGATCTTTTGAATAATTTTATGCTAAAACAGTATAATCGAAACTAGGTACGTATGATTCATGTTTAATGATTATATTGAGTATAATTCATCATGTTTTTATGCTTCCAAGGATATGAATCACATTTTTTGGTGTTACAGGGTGAAAAGGCGCCATGTTTTTGCTTCCGACACTCAGTCCAGAACTCCTTCCAGCACTTGTTCTGGTACTCGATTTGACACTCTATCCAGCACTGCGTATTGCACAAAAACGAAGGGCGACTTGGCAGTTATGGTATTGGTGGCCAATGATGGGAGAATCAGAAATGTGGGTTTTGATCATGCTTGCCCCCTCCATCTATTGAGTTCCCAACAACTCGGTTTTAGTTGTTCAAGAGGGGGATTATTGGCTCTCTCTGTTTTATCAATTAGGGCATCATTTAATGGAAATTGTCGAATTTAGAAGTGGTCCGACCCTCCTGTGGTTGACCACTTGGTCTGTAAACATTATAAATACCACCATGGTGGTCAAACATAAATGAAGAAGTAGAAACATCAGTTTGATAGATATAAATATGATTTTACTCTATTTTTCTATTTTACATTACCAGATTATACAAGAACTGTGTTTTTGAGTTTTCATGGTGAATTTGAATTGCTGAGTTCGTGGTGTGCTTTTAGAAAGTGACCACGACTTGCTGGGGGGGGCACCAATAGTCTGGTAACTATTCTTTGTATTTGTTTAAGCATTTCATAATTTACTTCTTCTCTTTATTTCCTGTACATGCATTTTTATTGTGTTAATTAGTTTGATGTTGTAGTTTAATTACTTTGACTCTCTTTTGCAGGTTAAGTATGATGGATTGTGTTAGCATGCATTGATATTTTAGTTAGGAACAAATTTGCAAATCCCTAGACTAACCCTATGTGTAGTTAGATATTAGATTATGTCTTTATTTATGATTTTAGAATCAAATTTAAAACAGAGTTTTAAATAGGATAGAACAAAGTTTTAAATAGGATAGAACAGAGTTTTAATTTGGGTTTTCTTTGACAAGGATTTGATGGATGGATAGAGTTAATTTCAGTTTTTAATGATAGATTGCTTATTTCAATTTTATATAGATCTTTCTTACTTAGTCATTGGTTAATACATTTGGTAGTTTACTTTTTAATGTCATCTTCTTATTACGGTTTGAATTGTTAGAATAGATATAGCATAGTTTTTATTTTATGTAATTTCCTTTCTAGAATTAAATTGCAATTATATTTCTTAGTGAATGGTTGAATCTAGTTTTGCTTACATAGTATATAAGTACAATGATGATCTTGTTATATTGTTGATGGTTAATAAATATGCAGGGTAATTGACGATTGTTTTTGTCATGGCTAAATTCTCATTAGATTGTTTAATCCATACCTTTCATTTTGCTATTGAGATTAGTGTTGAGCTTATACCACTTGAATTATCCTTTGTTGTCAAGTGCCATCAAGATATTATCTGACACCGAAGACATTCACACAACCACCAACATTATATTTGAATTGTCATAGGTTAAAAGATAGTTTTCTTGTTTTCATAGGTTAAAGGATGGTTTTCTTGCTTTCATAGGTTAAAAGATAGTTTTCCTGTTTTCATAGGTTAGAGGATAGTTTTCTTACTTTCATAGGTTAAAAGCTAGTTTTCTTGTTTTCATAGGTTAAAGGATAGTTTTCTTGCTTTCAGAGGTTAAAAGAATAGTTTCCTGCTTTCCTAAATCAGAAAAGATAATTTCTTGCTTTTGTAGATCAAAAGAGATAATTTCTTGCTTTCATAGTTTCAAAAGATAGTTTAATTGTTGTTGTAGGATAGATAGTCTTTTCTTTGATAGAATAGATAATAGTTTTCTTATCATAGGTTCAAGATTAGTTGTTGGTTATTCTTTCTTTCAATTAAATAGATTTCCTTTCATGAATTAGAAATAGTTTTGAATTAAGAATTTAGTCCACTTGCCTCTTAGGCTAGATAGTTGTTCAATGCGAAGCTTTAGTTTGATTACTTGTAGTAGAAGTTATCTTAGAGTAGTTAGTTCTCTATTTTCTTTAATAGGTTAGTTAGTTGTTTTGCTTACTTGTCTATTTTCTTTAATAGGTCAGTTAGTTGTCTTTGTTTACTTGCTTTAATAGGTTAATTAGTTTTCTTTGCTTACTTGTTTTCTTGCTTTAATAGGATAGTTGCTTGCTTGTTTATTTGCTTTGTTTATAGGTTAGTTTCTCATTGAATTTAGGTTGGCAAGTTAAAATAGTTTTCTTTGGTTATTTGCTTATTGTTATGCTTAACAATTGCTTTTGTTTATTGTTATGAACTAGTTTTCTTTACATAGGGTTTTTACTTGTCTTCTTAGAACTATCCATTGATCCTTGGCCCAAAAGTACTTAGGTTACATAGTGTCAAGTTGCTTAGTAGGGTATTCTCATTAGATAGATTTTCTTGAGTATATTATACTTAGATAGCTACTTTCCTTAGTTAGACTATACTACTACCAACCCTTCTACCTTTGGCATATATTTTCCTACAACTCTAAGTTTACTTACCCCGGGTTGACAATTTAATTGAGGGTTTTTAGTGTGTTTTTAGTGCATATATAACACCCATTAGATGTGTTACTAAATTGTAGTCTTTCAGTATTCAAGAGCCATGGAGAGTGAATAAAATAATATTATGAAATGGTAATACATAGAAAACACATAACTCAAGGAAATGAGATGTAGAATCTTTGTCTTCTCTTTCTAATTGATATTCAGAAAGTTCTCTTTTACATTCGGCCAGAAGAAGCCAATAATAGATATTTTTTCTATTTATTTATGAAAAAAAATTCTTAACCAAAAGTGGTTAGAAATTCCACTTTCTCAGTTCTCAAAATAGAATAAAATCTAAACTAAAAATGTAACAAATATTTTTAAGAATCCACTGAGATTTCTTTCGCATTGTTGGCATTTCCTTCACCTTCTATTTTATCATGGATGCACTTGGTTTTTTATGATCCTTGAATTGTGCATGTAGTTCCATTAATGTAACAACAAACTTGGAAGGTTCGACATTTGCATTTAACTAAAATGAGAAAGCCTTTTTATGCACTAATGGCAACTTTTCTTGGACTTTAACAACTACCTGTTGTGTGATTTGTTGTTGTAAATTGGGTTTCACTAGAAGATCATTTACTATTCTTAAATCAACATGATTTGCCTGTAGTATATTATTTTGTACATTTCTCTATTTTTCTTTAGACTTTCTTTTCTTTTTTCGATATCAATTTGTCAAAGTGTATCATGAATACCACTGGCATCAATCTCTGCCATTTCCATATCTATAGCTGAAAGAGAATTAAGACAAGCTTCTTTTTCCTCTCTGGCTAGCCTTTTACTTTCTTCAAGATTATTTTCCCAGGCCTTTAAATACATTTCTCCCTTTATCTGCTCAAATTGTGAAAAAAGAGAAATTCTAGGTACATTAAGATCTTTCCTCAGAACTATGAATTCTTGGAATTTGGATCTGGATGTAAAGGATTCCCTCTCCTTTTCATAAATATTCTTCATAGAAATATTTATTTCTTGACAATGTCTTTGAATAATATCCTATTTGCATACATATCTTGTTGGAAAATGTTCATCTTTCACTTACCTCTGATGCTTGTTTCTTGAAGGAATAAATGTCCATTCCTATTCTCTTGAATGAGGTTATTCGAGTCTGCAATTTATCTATTAGCACATCTCATTGGGAAACCATGTTATTACTCAACTGTTTATTTTTAACACTTAGTTTCAATTTATCTTCTAACTTCTTAATATGTTGTTCAAAACCTTGTCTGATTTGATCCATATCAAAATTGATTTTATCTATGGAAATCACTTCCATCTGTTGCATATCATTATGCAATTGTTCAATCAAAATATTCTTTTGTTCTAGTTGTTTTATGAGATTATCCATTGACCATTGGTTGTCATTTGCAAAGGCTCCCACTGAATCTGCAACTTCTTTTTTGAATTCAGGGTCACTATGTCCATGTCCATCATATATGATTTTATGATATCTGGTAGTTCCTCCCTCCTTCTGTCAAGATTCCCTTTGTATGATATCCTTTATTTTCTTGTTTAAAAATAAATCTAATGAAGGAATATATTTAGGTTCAATAGGTTTCAAGTCATCTATATTAATAAGCTCTGAAGATGGTAAATAAAAACATGTTGCCAAGGGAGTCAAAGATGGGATAGGAGTAATAAGTGCAATAGATTCTCCTTGATTTGTAGTAAATTTCACTAGAGTTTTATTGTTTGATATTGACAAAGGAAAATTATGTCCATGCTTCATAAAATATTCAAATGATGTTAACAATTCCTGATCTCCTTGACCCGGTATGGATATTCATGCGATTTTTTCATCTTTGGACAATGTATTTGAATTATTTTCCATCTCCCTGGATTTGTCTTCATGTAAGTTATGTTGCTTGAGCTTTGTTGCTTCTTCCACCTATAAAGTTTGATTAAGTTTTTTTTCTTCCTGCAAGGCTTTGACTAGACTGTTCCTTTTGTGATTTTCAAATCTGAGGAACCTGACTGTTGATATTGAGGAAGATTTTGAAATCTGGATACAAATTCATCATACGATCTAACTCCTCTGAAAATTTCATCATAGGGTGAATCTTCATGGATGTATCTCTTCATATTGAATTGAGCTAAATGAATTTTAACCACCCTATGTGGATCATTTCTTGTGTATTCAGTGTCAACCAATTTAATATCTTCTAAGGCAAAAGCCTACACCTTAGCATGTCCAAAGTAAGATAATGAAAATATGCCAACTTATGTGGGAAAGGTTGGCCAAACTATTTTTTTTGCCTCCTTCATCTCTTTAGTAATTCCTTCTGAGACTGTTTGATATGCTACTTATCTACAAACAATTTTGTCTGGTAAGAATATGGGAAGAGCATGTGGAGATTTAAATGTTGGAAACATTGCCATTAATGTCAACAATCAAAGTGATGATGACAAAACACTGTGCAGATATCGAACGAAGTGAAAATTTCATACAATGTGCAAGAGATCGATAACATAATCTCAAGAGGAGGAGAGAAAAGGAGAAGCGAACAATATTGAAGATCAAATATTAGAAAGAGGAATTCATGATTTTTGTTAATCACGATAGGATAAAAAATATACCTATGCATAAATCTCAGGAGAGATAGAATCTTGAAAGAGCTCAGAGGACGGACGAGTGTCAAGTTAAGCTCAGAAGGGTTGGTATTGAGCTTCGAGAAAGGATCCATCAATAATCTCTATGGATGATATAGATCACTCGAGAGGACTAGAAATAATTTCCATAGGAAATTTGAACTAGCATAACTGTCAGGAGGATAAGCGCCTATGCCCATTCCTTTCATGGGAAGGAAATCGAGATAACAATATTTGCCATTGGAGCCATAAAACCCGTGGCGAAATATCAGAGCATGACTGGTTGTTGAGGAAGTGGTTTCAAGCAAACTTCCTTTCGCTCCAACACACTTTTAAGGGAGCCACATGTCCACTATTAAAACCATAATGTTTTTCCCCAGTCTGTCCTCACAAAATTAAGTTCCATGCTAGTCCACTGCCTAATATGTGCCTCAACCGTCGATCTGGGTTTATCTGACAAGTAAAGCGCCTGTATGTTTGGTGAGTGGTCATAGTGCATGGTGACATCGTTGAGAGTTGGAGGGAGGAGCTAGTGCAGCCAAGATCTATTTCGACGATCGTGACATGGAGAGTCGAGACCCTTCATAATAGGAGTCCCGAAGTTGAAAATTGTGAAGAACTTTGTGGATAAGTGTCTGGTCACCACTAATTGTCATGAGAAGGGAAGAAGCCATTCCAACTAAGATCCTTTTTCAGAGTTTCAGTGATCACGACATGGAGTGTCGAGACCCTTCATCACAAGAATGCCGAAATGAAAAATCACGATAAGATAAGGACCGTCGATTTAGAGGACATAACGAGGACCATTGGATCAGGGTTGTGGGTTAGCGAACCACGTCAGAAAGGATATGTGGAATAGTAAGACACTGACAAGTTTCAAGTTGATACATCATTTCAGAGATGTAATGTGAGTCGTCCGATTGTTTCGGCAAAATCATAATCGACATTTTTGAACTATTGGAGGTCATGAAGACTCAATGGGAAAAACGTCAAAATCCTAACAACTGTCCATCTTAGTTGAAGATCGAATCACAATCACTGAAGTTGATAAAAATGATTAATCCATGGCCATTAGATTAAATAATAAAATAAGTAATATGAGTCGTCCGATCATTTTGGGGATATCGTATTCGAGAGTTTTTTGGTATGTTGGAAGCAACAAAGTACCGAAGGACAAATAACCCAAAATCCCATAAACCGCTCATCTCAGTGAGTAATCAAATCTTGACCGTTGATTTGAAGGAAGCGCCTCCATAGAATTTGGTTCCTGTGAAAATAACAGAGTTTCAAGATCGAGTTTAAAAGATGAAATTGATGCATTTCTGTGATCAATTTATGAAGAGTCTTCACGCTAAAAATAATTAAGCAATAGTTAATGATTATGTTTAAGTTAATTGAAGAGGTGCGATGGTCCAAATGAAAGGACACAATGTTTTTAAATCTCACACCAGTTTAAAGATTATATAAACCAGAAAGAGTGGGAGAAGAAAGTGTCTCTGCAGTCCAAGTCAGAAGATCAATAACTAAAGCAGAGTCCAAGAATAAATACAAATACCTATGCATTAAGGGTGGTTGGGTGGTGCAAGGGCAGGTTGGTGCCTACGAAGGGAGTTGGTGCTTCCTTTTCATTTTTAGCTAACTAGATAGGGGGTTGTAGCCTCCTACTAGTTGGTGCTAGTAAACTAGGGTGTGGGTGCATCCTGATCAGTTGGTGCTGATAAAAAATGGGAAGTACTTCTTCCTTTTATGTAACATGTAAAAAAAAATTTGTAGTTAATAGAAAAGAGTTTGTGGTTTTCCCATTTGGGTTCCACAATAAAATATCGTGTTAAAATTATGTTTGCATTAATAAGTGGAAAATTGATATAATTGTTGTGTTACTGATTCACCCCCCCCCATATCAGTGACAACATCTGATCCTTCAATTGGTATCAGAGAAGATTCCTTCATCATAGTTTAACAAACTTGAAGGTAGATCCTGAAGATGGATCAACAAGAAAGAATGTCTAACAAAAAACACCATTGTTCAATGGAGAAGGCCATGCTCTGTGGAAAATAAGAATGAAAAACTTCATGTTGTCTCTTGGTTTTGATATCTGGAAATCTTTTGTAGATGGTGAAATTGCACCAACTACTCCACCCAAAGACTCTGGAGGAAAGAAAATCTGTAATGATAACTCAAGAGCAGTTAATGGTATCCTATCAGGGTTGACTAACTCTATATGTGTGAAAGTTATGCATTGCAAATCAGCCAAAGAAATATGGGACAAATTGGAGGTTGTATATGAAGGAGATGACAAATTCAAAGAAGCCAAACTACATACCTATAGAACTCAATTTAAAAACCTGAAAATGAAAGAAGAAGAAAATATTGTTGAATACTTTCATAGGGTAGATGAAGTGGTCAAGTCAATTAGAGCGGCAGGAGAAGAAGTTATAGATAAACCCATTGTGAAAAAAATACTAAGGTCATTACCGATGAGATATGATGCAAAGATTTCCTCAATTGAAGATAGATCTGATCTAAGTTCACTCACAGTTGACCAACTCCATGGGATTTTTACAGCGTATGAAATGAGAATAGGAAATATTAAATCAGCAAAAGACAAAACAACTTTCAAAGCATCCAGGGCAAAGATAAATCAGAAGCAAAAACCTCAATCATGTCATCATGAAGAATCTGATGTGGAGGAATCCAACTTCATTAGAAAACTTCAGAAAGGATCAAGAAAGTACAAAGGAAAGATTCCTTTCAAATGTTTTAATTGTGGCAAAGTTGGTAATTTTTCATCCAAGTGTCCCTATCCCAAGGAGGACCCTGAAGAGGAAGAAAACAAAAACAAACAATACAAGAAGAAGGAAAAACCCAACTACAAGAAAAATTTCTACAGAGAGAAAAATAATTTCTACTCAAAAGAAGAAGACAACAACTTGTTAGAGTCTAGTGACAATGGTGAATATGATGATGATGAAGTTATTTTCTTAGGTATTGAAGAATCTAATGAGATAGAAAAAATTAAACATGAGAAGGAGTTAGAATATGAAGCAAAGTTAATATGCAGGAAGAACTCCACAGTTCCTTAGATGAATTAAGAAAATACAAAACCAGATATAGACAGTTGAAAAGTTTTGTAGTTGAACAGAAAGAAAAATATCAACAAGAAGAAAATGATATGGAAAAACTTATGAACAATCTGAAAAAACAAATCTTAGAAGCAAATAAGATTGAAGAAAGTCTGGAAAAGTCTCTTGAAGAAAAAAAAATAACTGTTGAAAGGATGAAATCATAAATAGTTGATCTAAAAAAGAAACTGGATGCAAAAATCATTCAAACAAAATCTGAAAATAGCTCTAAAATATTAGATAAGATTATTACAGCGCAAAGGGATTCTGGAAATAAAAATGGAATAGGTTATTCTCAAAAGGAAAGCCATGTTAAATCAAAAGATTATGAAGATTCTCTTCACAATACATTCAAGAAGAAAAATGAAGAGAAGATAAGTAATGATAATGATGCAGGAGCATCACTCCATGTCATCAATTGCTATCACACCTAGTGTGCGTTCAATGGAGAGGAGAGGTGCAACCCTCTCATTTTTTAAATTTTGAAAATTGTATTAAATGTTGTAAGGCTGGTAGAGCCAAAAAGCCATGCATGTACGTAGGCTTTAGATAAATTTTGCATTAAATGGTTGTAAGGCTGATATCTAGATCCGATTCGGATTAGGTGGCCCATTCAATGTAATTTAATGTAATTAATGAGAGTTGGTGAGGATGGAGGGAAGCGCTCGAGGAGCTCCCTTTTGTAAAAAGATCTTCTTTTGTTTTTCAGTTGGAAAGGCAGAGAAGAATAGGGAGAATAGAGGAAGCCATGACTCTATTGTAGTCCGAGCTTTCATTTGTAAAGAGGCATTTTAGATTAATACAAATAGAGCATTTTTTCCTGCATGTTGTTGTTCATGTGTTTGTGAGTTCATGAATGAATGTCTTTATGTGTTGATGATATGTTGTGGATGTATGTGTTGTTTACATTTACAGGTTACAGACATAAGTCATTTTCTGTTGGGTTCTTTGATTCCAGGTCTGGTTCTTTGTGGCTTCATGCAAGGAGTTGCATGATAGAACACTGTGGGTTCTGTAAGCCAGTGCATTGAGTGCACTTCTGAATTCTGCGGAATTTGGAAAGAGTTGTGCCAGGAGGGAATGCCAGAGGAAGTCATTAACTCAAGGAGAAACCTCAAGGTTGTTGAACACTTTGGAGGTGAGACTATGTAGAGGAAGGCATAGAGATAACAAAATCACTGAGTATTCTGGAGAACTTTGCCAGGAGGGCATTGAGTGGATGCACAGGGTGCACAGAGAGAACTCTATTTCGAGTTCAGTGAGAAGATAGAATGTCTAACGTTCTGTAGAGCTCTGCCAAGAGGGCATCGAGCGAGTGCAAGGAAGTGCACAGGAGGAACTCTTGTTTGAGTTCATGAAGAAGGAGAAGTGTCGAGGAGGAACACACTCACAGAGTCATTAGATACTTTGTCGGTTCAGCAAGGAGTGATTGAATGGGAGGATGCCAAGAGGGCACCAAACTTCCATCCCTTAAAGGAGAGAAAGGGACATAAACACTTAGAGGTTTGAGAAGGAAAAGCTCAGGATGAATAGCACAATTGTGTGAAAGGACCCTGCAAGGAGTCATAAAGGCCAAGAAAACCCTTTGGAGGAATCAGAACAAGACGAGCTTAGGAGGGACAATGTTTCTATAATGAAGTTGAGACCCAAAGGAACTGGACTCACAAGAGGAAGAGTTAAAGGTCGAGACCTTCGAGACTTAGAAAATATTCTAGGTCAAAAGGCCAAGAAAGTTGAGGAGGAGGAACGCCTCTTAGAATACAGGCGGGAGCCAAGGTTACAGGCTTTGCAACAGAGATAAAGGCCGAGGCCTTTTGGAGAAAGAAATATTCCAAGGGAAAGGAAGAAGCATAAGATCAGGAGGAGCTAGAGCTCCCATTAGATCACATGGAGAGGCGAGATCTGGACTGTTGAATCTACATCCAGGCAGCAGAAGGAATGTGCACAAGGAGGAGGATAGATCTAGGCCATCAGATCTACTTTGAAGGACCGATAGCCATCGGATCCGGAGGAAGGTGCATAGAGTTTAACCTCTGGGAGGTCACACAGGAGAAGATCCGTATGGACGGTGAGAGGCCTTCAGGAAGGAAGTGCCAAAGTTGCAAGAGTCATTGTATCTTGTAGAGTTGCAGGGTGGTTAGAGGCTGGTGAAACCCATCACCCAGGATTTGAGGGTCAACATGAGCGTTGATCTCATTTCAACCCATGTTGTTGGATCATTTCATGGATTCATAGTTCAAGGGAGGGCAGAACAAGTTCTTAGTCCCGCGAAGTTTCGAGTTGTGAGGAGAAGAGGAGGAGATCCAGACTGTTGGATCCAAGTCATGGGAGAACCATTGGATCCGAACGTTCACGTGGTATCGCATATCGAGGGTTCGAGGGTGGGAAGCACTTCTTCTCAACTACAGAAGTCACGAAGTGCCGAGCGTCGAGGGCTCATGCGAACACATGGCATATCCATCAAGTGGGGACCGCATGATTGATAGGTGGCACAAACATAGAGTGCATAGAGAAAGTGGAAGCGAATGACAGGTGGTGGACACATGTCACTTTGGAAGGAGCCAACCCATCACAGACCTTTCACATCTTGAGGTTTCGCAAAGGAGGAGTAGGTTGGTCCAACACTCCAATTCACAAAGTCACGAGTTGTGATCCATGCTAAAGGAATCGACCCATCGCTGACTCATCATGTTTCAGGATTTCGTAAAGAAGGAGAAGGAGGACTCAACACTCCAACTCGCAAAGTTGCGAGTTGTGAGGGGTGCTAGAGTTAGACCCTAGCCGAAGGTCGCTTGAAGAGGTGCTAGCGAGGAGGGATCCATACCCGTATTTTCATCTCGGGTATTGGAGGTTTGCGAAAGAAGAGTCGAGGGTATTCGACTCACAAACTCGTGAGATCGCGAGTCACGAAGAGTGCTTGTGTTAAGGTTCAGTTGTGGCCGCAAGGGGATGTGAGGCTCACGCTTGGAGTTAAGTTGTGTGGGGTAGGTTTTCACGAAGGACCTGTGGATCAGATTCATGAGGTTCCAATAGGAATTTGAGAGAGCCACTTTGGCTCGAGGAGAATTTTAGAACGATCCTATGCAGATCTCAGCTTGAGGGTAGGGGGTCTGCATTAGTGTGGTATCAGAGCCTGATCTTGTCTATATATTTCAGGCAGAAGGAGCTAGAGGAGAAGGATTAGTATGATACATGCCAAGTGGTATCAAAGCCACTTTCTATCTGTATACTGTGGGCAGAAGGAGGCAGAAGGAAAATAAAACAATACTCTGATATGCAAAATTTGGTATCATAGTGAGATTTGAGTTTTGTAGGCAAGAGAGGCAGCCATAGTGTTGATATTTTCTTACAGATAGAAGAAGAGGAAGACAATGAAGCTCTATGATGATTGTTGCAAGGTGCGCAACAGTCAATAGACAGTCAGGAGGACAGTAGGAAAGGATGGAATCACTCACAGTTGCAGAGTGACAACAACACACTTGCCAAGAGGGCAGGTAGAAGGAAGGATATGTCTACTAAAGACCATGGACGCAGTGCAAAGAAGAACCACCAACAACAGATAAAATATGAAATGGATAAAGAAATCGTTGAGATAAGGGTGAGAATGGAAGATCTTGTACTGCGGGTGCAGCAGAGTGCAAAGACACATTGGGTGTATGAATGGCTAATGAAGAAGAAAGCAAAGTGGCTAGTCAAGAAATTATTGGCCAAAAGACAGCGGATATTGATGAAGGAATGGATGAGGCATGTTAGAAGCCTTAGTGGTAGAGAAGAAATGGTTCACACTTGTGAACCAGAGACTGGGAGAAATCTCAGTGATGATGAGGAGAAGAGATCACTGGAAGATCTCATGAACTTCCAGGAAAGTAGTGAAGAAAGTTCAATTTGCCAAGAGGGCAATGAGATGATATCGCTGTAGGATCTCATAGAATACCAAGTGGGCAGTAGAAAATTCCCAATTTTCCAGGTGGGTAGGGAAAAGGAGATGAGACTGTTTGAAAGTCTCGGGAGCTCAGAAGTTAGTTCATGTCAGCAAGGAGTGCTAATGGAGATGGGATCTATTGATCTCATAGACTGCCAGGTGGGCAGCAAAAAAATCCCATACTGCCAAGTGGGCAAGGGAGAGCAGATGAACTCAGAGGTGAGTTCATATCAGCAAGAGGAGTTTCCAGAGAAGGAAGATCGGAAGAGCATTCTGATGATTGGAGGGATAAAGGTATTCCTGCCATATAGCCTAGTTAAGGCCAGCATGTGTGTTGCCAATGCAATAACAACAAAAGGACAACCAATGAAGACTATCAAAGAGAAGGAAGAACTAAGACAGACATCAGAACCTAACCCAGCTAAGGAAGGAGAGCATTCAACATAAATGCTCAAATTTTTCAGTCAGGAAGATGAATAGGGGATAACTACAGCACTGGAATATATAGGAGAAGAAGAGCATGCAGATAAGATGCTCACTCCATGGGAGATGGAGTTGGAAATGATGGAGAATTGGTTGAACCATCTAGAGCCAGTAGATGACTACCGAGAGTAGACAGTTATGCAGATGTTAGCAGAGGAGCATTCCGAGGAATCACTCAGAGATTTCATTTGGGGAGATGAACATCATATGATGACTGTAGCGCTGAGGTCTGTAGCAGAAGATCAAGGAGAATTCTAGTCTAAGGAGCAGCTAGAGGAAGTTGGAGATGCACCAACAGGAGAAAAGGAAGCAGTAGAACTACCATAGGAAGAAGCTGAGAAGCAGTTTAGTGAGGAGACTATAGAGATGAATTTAGTAGTAGGGTGGAAAGCTGAGGCCACAAAAGAAGAAAATAACATGGGAGATCTAGTTTATCTACCCATTTAGAAGGAAGAAATGTAGCGGAGAAGGCTGCAAAAGGAGAGCCAAACCTGGGAGCAGCTGGATGAGATAATTACGGAAATCATAAGGTTGATGTTGAGGTCAGTAGCAGAAAATGCCAGTGAGGAGAAGATGAGCAGAGGAGAACCTGCCATAGCAACAGGGCAGCAACAACAGTAGCAGCATAAAAAAGATGGAGCAGATGGACAACTCCAGGGAACTGTTTGGGATCCAGGTAGATTTCAATAGCGGTGTTGGGAAGCTCATGACCAAGAGCTCATGCTTTTTTCAGCTGAGGAGTATGATATAGGAGCATCACTCCACATCATCAAGTGCCAACACACCCATCAAACGTTCAATGGAGAGGAGAGGCACAACCCTCTCGTTTTTCAAATTTTGAAAATTGTATTAAATGTTGTAAGGCTGGTAGAGCCAAAATCCATGCATGTATGCAGGTTTTAGATAAAGTTTTCCTTAAATGGTTGTAAGGCTGATATCTAGATCCGATTCGAATTAGATGGCCCATGCAATGTAATTTAATGTAATTAATGAGAGTTGGTGAGAATGGAGGGAAGCGCTCGTGGATCTCCCTTTTGTAAAAATATCTTCTTTTGTTTTTCATTTGGAAAGGCAGAGAAGAATAGGGAGAAGAGAGGAAGCCATGACTTTTTTGCAGTCTGAGCTTTCATTTGTAAAGAGGCATTTTAGATTAATACAAACAGAGAAATTGTTCCTGCATTTTGTTGTTCATGTGTTTGTGAGTTCATGAATGAATGTCTTTATGTGTTGATGATACGTTGTGGATGCATGTGTTGTTTACATTTGCAGCTTATAGACATAATTCATTGTTTGTTGGGTTCTTTGATTCCAGGTCTGGTTCTTTGTGGCTTCATACAAAGAGTTGCATGAAAGAACACTGCGGGTTCTTTAAGCCAGTGCATTGAGTGCACTTCTGAATTCTATGGAATTTGGATAGTGTTGTGCCAGGAGGGCGTGCCAGAGGAAGTCATTGACTCAAGGAGAAACCTCAAGGTTGTTGAACACCTTGGAGGTGAGACTATGCAGAAGAAGGCACGGAGATAACAAAATCACTGAGGATACTAGAGAACTCTTTGAGGAGGGCATTGAGTGGATGCACAGGTTGCACAGAGAGAAATCTATTTCGAGTTCAGTGAGAAGAAAAAACATCTAAGGTTCTGTAGAGCTATGCCAAGAGGGAATCGAGCGAGTGCAAGGAAGCGCACAGGAGGAACTCTTGTTTGAGTTCATGAAGAAGGAGAAATTTCAAGGAGGAAGACACTCATAGAGTCGCTAAATACTCTGTCAGTTCAGCAAGGAGTGCTTGAATGGGAGGTTCCCAAGAGGGCACCAAACTTCCATCCCTTAAATGAGAGAAAGGGACAGAGACACTTAGAGGTTTGAGTAGGAAAATCTTAGGACAGATAGCACAATTGTGTGCAAGGACCCTGCAAGGAGTCGCAGAGGCCAAGAAAACCCTTTGGAGGAATCATAGCAAGAGGAGCTCAGGAGGGACAACATTTCTATAGTGCAAATGAGACCCAAAGGAACTGGACTTGCAAGAGGACGAGTCAAAGGTTGAGACCTTCAAGACTTAGAAAATATTCTAAGTCAAAATGCCAAGAAATCTCAGGAGGAGGAACACCTCTTAGAATACATGCGGGAGCCAAGGTTACAGGCTTCACAACAAAGATAAAGGTCGAGGCCTTTTGGAGCAAGAAATATTCCAAGGAAAAGGAAGAAGCATAAGCTTAGGAGGAGCTATAGCTGCTATTAGATCAGTTGGAGAGGTGAGATCTGGACTGTTGAATCTATGTCCAGGCAACAGGAGGAAAGCGCACAAGGAGGAGGATATATCTGGGTCGTTAGATCTAGTGCGAAGGACCAATAGTCATCGGATCCAGAGGAAGGCACATGGATTTTAACCTCTGGGAGGTTACACAGGATAAGATCCATATGGATGGTGAGAGGAATTGAGAAAGAAAGTGTTGAAGTTGCGAGAGTCATTGTATCTTGCAGAGTTGCAGGGTGGTTAGAGGCTGGTGAAACCCATCACCCAGGATTCGAGGGTCAACGTGAGAATTGATCTCGTTTCAACCCACGTTGTTGGATCATTTTGTGGATTCGGAGTTCGAGAGAGGGAATACCAAGTTCTTTGTCCCGTGAAGTTACAAGTTTCGAGGAGCAGAGGAGGAGATATAGACCATTGGATCTAAGCCAAGGGAGAACTGTTGGATCCAAACCTTCGCATGGTATCGTGTATTGGGGGTTTGGGGGTTGGAAGTAATTATTCTTGACTGTAGAATTCACGAAGTTCCGAGGGTAGAGGGTTCGTGTTAACATGTGGCATATCCTTCATGTGGGGACCATGTGATTGACAGGTGGCACAAACATAGAGAGCACAGAGAAGGTGGAAGCAGGTTATAGGTGATGGACACACATCACTTTGGAAGGAGCCAACCCATATCATACCTTTCATGTCTCAAGGTTTCACAAAGGAGGAGCACGAAGGTCCAACACTCCAACTCACGAAGTCACGAGTTGCGAGCCGTGCTAAAGGAGTTGACCCATCGCTGACTCATCATGTTTCAGGATTTCATAAAAGAGGAGCAGGAGGACTCAACACTCCAACTCATGAAGTTGAGAGGTTCGAGGGGTGATAGAGTTAGACCCTAGATGACGGTCTCTTGAAGAGGCACTAGTGAGGAGGGATCCATACCCATATTGTCATCTCGGGTATCAGAGGTTTGCGAAAGAAGAGTCGAGGGTCTTCGACTCATGAACTCGTGAGATCGTGAGTCACAAAGAGTGCTTGTGTTAAGGTTTGGTTGTGTCCACAAGGGGATGTGAGGCTTGCACCTGGAGTTAAGCTACGTGGGGTGGGTTTTCACAAAGGACTTGTGGATCAGATTCGCGAGGTTCCAATAGAAATACAAGAGAGCTGGTTCGGCTAGAGGAGAATTTTAGAACGATCCTGTGCAGATCTTGGCCAAGGGTCGGGGGTCTGCATCAGATATGGACTCCATAAGATTACCTCCACCCATCAGGAAAGAAGGAAAGCCAATACCAAATAAGTTTTACCAAAACAGGTATCCTCGCATTTTTCCTAGTAATTGCTATGCATGCTCTAATTTTGGACATAAAGCTATAAATTGTAGAGCATATAGAAAGAAAAATTGGAAGGTTAATAATTATATCCTTAAGGATAAACAAGAAGCATATAGAGTTAAGAGTAGAAACTATAACTCCTTTGAACCTATACAAGAAGGGGACTTACAATGCTTCAGATGTCATAACCATGGACATAAATCCATTAATTTTAAACTAATGGAATTCTCATAACAACCCAAGTTCATTAGAGAGAAGAAAAAACTTGGAGAGTAAAAACATCAAAAAGTGAATGTCTTATTGCCCTAAAAACTCTAGATGAAAAGGATCTTTGGTATGTTGACAGTGGTTGCTCGAAACATATGATAGGTAACAAGGAAAAGTTTTTAGACTTAAAGAAACGAAAAGGTAAAGTTACATTTGGTGATAATGCTTCAAGTAACATACTTGGGAAAGGAACTGTGAGCTTGGGAAAAGACAAAGATAGAAATGTACTACTTGTCGATAAATTGAAGCATAGTTTATTAAGTTTCAGTCAAACCTTTGATCAAGGATACTTCTGCATCTTTGATTCCCAAAAAAGTGATATTAGGAGAGAAGACACAAGAAAATTAGTTGGTACTGGTCCTAGAACTCCTGAAAATGTATATATACTAAATGTAAAATTGAATGAGGAGTGTCATATAAATTCTGTAGATGAATGTTGGCTATGGAATAGGAGGTTGGGGAATATTAACTTTGACAATCTTGTGAAAGTCAACAACCTTGGTGTAGTAAGAAACTTTCCAAAAATCATAAAACCCTCAAATACTATGTGTAGACAATGTCAACTAGGGAAGCAAACTAGGGTAAGGTTCAAGACAAAAGAATACACAACCTCTAAACCTTTAGAGATTGTTCACAATGACCTATGTGGACCTACGTGAACCAAGAGTATACAAGGAGAGGCTTACTTTATGTTGTTCATTGATGACTTTACTAAAATGAGTTGGATATGTTTTCTCAAGGAAAAATAAGAAACACAACAAATTCAAAGCCTTTAAAACCCTTGTTAAAAATGAAAGGGAGACAAAAATCAAATGTCTTAGTTCAGACAATGGTGGTGAATTCACCTTAAAAGAGTTCAATGTCTTTTGCTAAACTCATGGAATAAAAAGACAATTATTTGCTACTAGAACACCTCAACAAAACGAAATTGCTGAAAGAAAGAATAGAACAATTCAAGAGGCTGCAAGGACTATGCTCAATGAAGAAAAAATGTCAGATGGATATTGGAGGGTAGATATAAGCACAAATGTATACATATTGAACATAGGTTACCTCAGGGTTAATAGTGATAAAACTCCTTATGAACTATGGTTTGGAACAGCTCCATCAGTGAAATACTTCAAAATCTTTGGAAGTAAATGCTACATCAAAAGACTAGATGAGAGTCTTGGAAAATTCGATGCCAGATATGATGAAGTTATTTTTCTTGGATATGCTTCAAACAATAAGGCATATAGATGCTACAATCTTAGATCACATAATATTGTTGAAAGTGCAGATGTCAAGGTGGATGATCTAAAAATGATAAGGATCAAAAATCAAGAGACCATATCTAAAAATAAAGATGATGATGATGATGAGACATTCGGCACACAACTAGAAGAAGTAGAAGAGAATGAAAAAGAAAGGAAATAAGATGATATGGATACTAGTGAAAGTGAAGAAGATAGTGAAGATGGAGAGATAAGAGAAGATTTTCCAAGAAGAGATACAAAGACACCCTCAAGAATTATTTAGAAAAATCATCCGGAAGAACTGCTTATTGGAGATATGAATGATGGAGTGCAAACAAGAAGAAAACTATTGTATCAAACATAATTAGCATTTTTGTCACATATTGAGCCAAGTTCAATCGAAGAGACATGTAAAGATGAGAACTAGGTTAAATATATGAATGAATAATTGGATCGAATTGAAAGACATCAAACTTGGGAACTGGTTCCTAGACCAAAAGATAAAATGTCATTGGAACTAAATGGGTATATAAAAATAAAATGAATGAAGATGGGAAAGTAATCAGGAACAAAGTCATATTAGTATGCAAAGGTTATGCTCAGGTTGAAGGAATAGAATATGAAGAAACCTTTGCACCTGTGGCCAAATTAGAGGCAATTAGGATGTTCTTAGCTTTCTCCAGCTATAGAAAATTTAAAGTGTACCAAATGGATGTCAAATCATCATTTCTCAATGCAAATTTAGAAGAGGAAGTCTATATTGAGCAACCAGATGGGTTCCAACTAATGAATAGAAGAGACTGTGTTTGTAAATTAAAGAAGGCACTCTATGGATTAAAACAAGAACCCATAGGATGTTATGCAATACTAGACTCTTATTTACAAAAACAAGGCCTTAAAAGGGGATCAACAGACAACAATCTTTATTGCAAAATTGATGGTAATAACTTGATCATTGTGGAAGTGTATTTTGATGATATCATATTTGGTAGTAATAATATAAAAATGAGTAAGGAATTTGCTAAGATGATGTAGCAAGAATTTGAAATGTCTATGCTTGGCGAACTAAATTTCTTCCTTAGATTACAAATAATACAGTCCAAAAAGGGAGTCTTTATCCATGAGTCTAAATATGTTAAGGATATGCTTAAGAGATTCCAGTTAGAGGATTGTGAACCTGTTAGTACACCTATGATGGTTGGATGAAAACTAAGAAAGAATGATGAGTCCAAAGCTATAGATCCAAAACACTACAGATCAATGATTGGTAGTTTGATCTATGTAACAACTTCTAGACCAGATGTCAAGCAAGTTGTTGCAATGGTGGCTAGATTCCAAGCGTAACCAAAGGAGAGTCATGTTTAATATGTAAAAATAATATTCAGATATTTGAAAGGAACCATAGATATTGGTTTGTGGTATCCTAGAAAGGACTCATTCACATTAAAATCCTATTCAGATGTTGATTGGGCAGGAAGTGTAGATGACAGAAAAGGTATGAGTGGAGGATCATTCTTTTTGGGAGAATCATTGGTTCCTTGGATAAGCAAGAAACAATCCTCAATTTCTCTGTCTAGCACTGAAGCTAAGTATATTGTAGTAGAAGAATGTTGCACACAAATGGAATGGATGAAACAAACTCTATAAGACATCAAAATAGTATTTGAAGAACCCAAAATTATCCATTGTGACAATACAAGTGCGATAAGTCTCTCTAAGAACCCATTACAACACTCAAAATTGAAACACATTCTCATAAAATATGACTATCTAAGAGATCAGGCTGAAAACAAGAATATTAAATTGGAATATGTTCCAACACAAGAACATGTGGCAGATTTTTTTAGAAAACCCTTAAACTGAGATATATTTGAGTATCTCAGGAACAAATTGGGAGTAATACTTCTTCTTACCTAAAATATCTCAAGAAAATGATGCATCAATTGGCACCTATTGAGGGGGAGATAGAAATCAACAATAGAAGGTGTCATTTAGTTATGATAGAAAAACATTAATTGCAGGAGGAGTTACCAGTGGTTAGAGAAGTGTTTATACAGACATATGATTGGAGAAGAAACCCTTTGCCATTGATGTCAAAGGGGGAGAGAAACTTCATATAAGGAAATCTTCATAAGTGGAAAGCATCATCACAGGGGGAGTTTTGAATATGAAGTTAGTATGTTTCCCTCAATGACAAAGGGGGAGATTGTTGGAAATATTGTCATTGATGTCAACAATCGAAGTGATGATCAAAAAATAGTGTGCAGAGATCGAATGAAGTGAAAATGTCATACAGTGTGCAAGAGATTGATAGAACAAGATCAAGAGGAGGAGAGAAAAGGAAAAGCAAATAGTATCAAAGATCAAAGATCAAAAGGACTAATTCATGATTATTGTTGATCATGATAGGATCAACAATATTCCTATGAATAAATCTCAGGAGGGATAGAATCTTGAAAGAGATCGGAGGAAGGACAAGAGTCGAGTTAATCTTAGAAGGCTTGGCATCGAGTTCAGAGAAAGGAGCCATCAATAATCTCGATGGATGATAGAGATCACTCGAGAGGACTAGAACTAATTTCAGTAGGCCATTTGATCCAGCAAAACTGTCAGGAGGATAAGTGCTGACGTCTATTCCTTTCATACGAAGGAAATCGCGATAACAATCCTTGTCGTTGGAGCAATAGGACACATGGATAAATAACAGAGCACGATGGGATGTTGATAAAGTGGTTTCAAGAAAACTTCCTTTCGCTTCGACACACTTTTAAGGGTGCCACGCGTCCACTATTAAAACCATAATGATTTCCCCGGTCCATCCTTGCAAAATTAAGTTATGTGCTAGTCCACTACTCGATATGTGACTCAACCATTGATCTAGGTTTATCTGACAAGTAAAGTACCTGAATGTTTGGCGAGTGGTCATAGTGCATGGTCACGTCATCGAGAGTTGGAGGGACGATCTAGTGCATCCAATATTTATTTCGACGATCGCAACATGGAGAGTCGAGACCCTTCATCACGGGAGTCCTGAAGTTCCAAATCGCAAAGTGCTTTGTGGATAAGCACCTAGTCACCAGCGATGGACACGAGAAGGGAAGAAGCCAGTCCAACTAAGCTCCTTTTTTGGAGTTTCAATGATCACAACATGGAACTTCGAGACCCTTCATCACAAGAATGCCAAAATGAGAAATCGCGATAAGATAAGGACCATCGATTTAGAGGACATAACGAGGACCGTTGTATCAAGTTTTTGGGTCAGCGAACCACGTCAGCAAGGATACGTGGAACAATAAGACACTGACAAGTGTCAAGTTGATACATCATTTTAGAGATGTAATGTGAGTCATCTAATCCTTTCAGAGAAATCATAATAGGGATTTTCTAACTGTTGGAGGTCATGAAGACTCAATGGGAAAAATGTCAAAATCTCGACAGCCGTCCATGTTAGCAAAAGATAGAATCAAAATCGTTGAATTTCATAAGTATGATTAAGTCATGGCCATTAGATTAAATAATAAATTAAGTAATATGAGTTGTCTGATCATTTTGGGGATATCATATTCGAGAGTTTTTTGGTATGTTGGAAGCAATAAAGTCCCGAAGGACAAATAACCCAAAATCCTGTAAACTACTCATCTCAACGAGTAATTAAATCTTGCATGTTGATTTGAAGGAAACACCTCTGTAGAATTCAGTTCTTGTGAAAATAACAAAGTTACAGGATCGATTTTAAAAGATGAAATTGATCCATTTCCGTGATCAATTTATGAAGAGTCTTCACGCTAAAAATAAATAAATAGTAGTTAAAGATTATGGTGAATTTAATTGAAAAGGTGCGATGGTCCAAACAAAAGGACATGATGTTTTTAAATCTCACACTAGTTTGAAGACTATGTAAACCAGAAAGAGTGGGAGAAGAAAGTGTCTCTACAGTCCAAGTCAGAAGATCAATAGTTGAAGCAGAGTCCAGGAAGAAATACAAATACCTATGTATTAAGGGTGGTTGGGTGGTGCAAGGGCAGGTTGGTTCCTGCAAAGGGAGTTGGTTCTTCCTTGTCAGTTTTAGCTAACTAAACAGGGGGTTGTAGCCTCCTACCGGTTTGTGATGGTAAAGTAGGGTGTGGGTGCATCATGATCACTTGGTGCTGATCAAAAAAGGGAAGTACATCTTCCTTCTATGTAACATGTAAAACAAATTTTGCAGTTAATAGAAAATATTTTGCGGTTTTCAAATTTGGGTTCCATGATAAAATACTGTGTGAAAATTATGTTTGCATTAATAAGTGAAAAATTGATATAATTGTTGTGTCACTGATTCACCCCCCACCCCCTCTCAGTGACAGGATCTGATCCTTCAGTAAAGAAACATAATACTCTAATGTAGGAGAATATTTCCTTAATATACCAATATGCAGTGGCACCTAAATTTCTAATGATTTGTTTGAAATTCTT
>JZKD02S1674265.1:597157-610229 GCA_000966675.3 Picea glauca
GCTTAATAAGTTTTCTATGGACAAGATTAAATATGGCTGGAATATTCTTAGTAGTCACAGAAAATAAATGGTTGTGATTTCAATCATTAACTTCCTAGCTATTATAAAGACATCACTTTATGTGTTTACTTTTTTACATTTACCTAATCATATTTAAAAATTACTTTGATAGCTAACTGATTGCCACCTAAGTGATTAACATAAATTAAAATATTAAGACCAGATAAATGAAGCTCAACCATTTATTTGTTAATCAATAATAAAATTTAATATATTCTTTTAAGGATTCTTTTCATCTTATCAGCCTTTAGGCATTGATCAGCCACAATTATGTGGCTGTGCTAGTCTAAAGCTCAATCAAAAAAAATTAAAAGAATATTAACAAAAATTAAAATATTAACACCAGATAAATGAATCTCAACCATTTATTTGTTAATCAATAATAAAATTTAATATATTCTTTTAAGGATTCTTTTCATCTTATCAACCTTTCAGCGTTGATCAACCACAATGTGCTAGTCTAAAGCTCAATCGAAGTGATTCACCAAACCTATGATTTTCCTTACCAAAATTGAAATTTGGCATCCAAACGAAAATCATAGGCACCATCTGTATTGGTCGTTTTAATAGGTTCAGGATTTCTGGTGTTTAATGAATCTCGTAGCTCTCAAAGACCATCCAAAACCATCTCAGCGCACAAGGAAAAGCTTCAAAGACCATCCAAAACCATCTCAGCGCACAAGGAAAAGCTCTGGCGCTATTTTCTCTAGTAATTTCACTTTTTGTAGCATAAAATAAAATTGTTAGCTGACATAGTATGGTTTTTCACTACAAAAGGCTTCAATACTGTCGATGTTAAAGACCGTTTGAAGCAGAAAATTAGATTTCAGTGGCTCTATTTCTGTCAAAGACATTTTGAAGCTGAAAATTAGAATTAGAATTAGAATTGGGTGGCTCTATTACTGTCAGAATGGATATTTTGAAGCGGTAAGGTCAAAGACATTTTGAAGCTGAAAAATAGAATTGGCTGGCTCTATTACTGTCAAAATGGATATTTTGAAGCGGAAAATTAAAATTTAGTGACTCTATTACTGTCAAAGATATTTTGAAGCAGAAAATTAGAATTGGGTGGCTCTTTTGGAGCTGAAAGCCAAGTGATGTTGGATTAGAAAAATGTTCGGTCGGATTGTAGGGTGTTTACTTAAAAAAACACCTTTTGAAGCAGATAGTTGAAAATTGGGTATCAACACTGTCAGACATTTAGATGTAGAAACAAAGAACTGGGTGCCTCGGTTGAAACCCAGAAACCAGTTTTGGTTACATAACATAAAATTGTTAGTTCGGATTATTTGGTCGTTTACTAGAAACCGCAAAATAATTTTTTTAGGCCGGATTGTACGGATTTTGAGCAAAAACACGTTTGGAGGAAGAAACTTAGAATTGGGCATCAGCACTGTAAAAGACATGTTCAAGCAGAAACTTACAATTGGGCATCAACACTGTTAAAGACATTTTCAAGCAGAAACTTACAATTGGGTGTCTTCGTTGAAACTGAAAGAGAATTTTTTGTTGCATACACTGAAATTTTCAGCTCGGATTCTAGTGTTTTACTGGATAAATATATTTTGAAGCAGAAACTTGTATTTGGGCATAAACACTGTGAAAGGCGCTTTGAAGTAGAAATTTAGAATTGGGTGCCTTAGTTGAAACTCAAAGTCAAATTTTGGTCGCATAAACATAAAATTGTTACCTCGGATTCCATGGTTTTCGACTGAAAAAACATTTTGAAGCAGAAACTTAGAATTGTGCATCAGCACTAAAATACATTTTGAAGCAATTGGCTGCCTTTCGTAAAATTAAAATTTTAGCCCGGATTTTATGCTTTTTTACTAGATAAAGATATTTTGAAGCAGAAACATAGAACTGGGCATCAACGTTGTGAAATGTTTTGAAGCAGAATCTTAAAATTGGGTGCCGTAGTTAAAACTAAAAGCCCAATTTTGGTTGCATAATATAAAATTGTTATCTTGGGTTGTATGGTATTTTACTAGAAAAAGACAATTCGAAGCAGAAATGTAAACACTGTGAAAGACGTTTGCAATCTGAAACAAACAATTGGGTGCCTTGGTTGAAACTGAAACCAAATTTTGTTGCATCAAATTAAATTTTTAGCCCGTATTGTGGGGTTTTCTACTAATAAAGACACATTTAGAAGCAGAAACATAGAACTCGGCACCGACACTGTGAAAGACATTTAGAAGCTGAAACATAGAAACATAGAACTTGGAAGCAGCAGAATAGAGTTAGGCATCAACACTGTTAAAGACGATTAGAAGCAGAAACATATAATTGGGTGCCTTGGTTGAATCTGAGAGCCAAATTTTGCTGGAATAAAAATAAAAATGTTAGCTCGGATCGTATGGATTTCTAAGTAGAAAGAGATATTTTGAAGCAGAAACGTAGAGTTGGGCCTCAACACTGTCACACACATTTTCGGGAAAAAACTTAGAAGCCTCAGTTGAAACTGACGGACAAATTTTGGTTGCATAAAATAAAATTGTTAGCTTGGATTGTATGGTTTTTTACCAGAAAGCAATTTGAAGCAGAAGCTTAGAGTTGGGCATCATCAACGTGAAAGACATTTTGATGTAGAAACCTACTATTGAGTTCCTTGGTTGAAACTGAAAGGGAAATGTTTGTTGCATAAAATTAACTTTCTATCTCGGACTGTATTGTTTTTAACGAGAAAAAGACATTTTGAAGCAGAAACTTAGAGTTGGGCATCAACACCGTGTGAGACATTTTGAAGCAGAAATTAGAATTGGGTACCTTAGCTGAAACTGAAAACCAAATTTTTGCTGCATAGAATAAAATTGTTAGCTGGGACTGTATGGTTTTTTTAGCAGAAAAAGACATTTTGAAGCAGAAACATAGAATTGGGCATCAACACTTTGAAAGACGATTTGAAACAGAAACATAGAATTGGGTATCAACACAGTGAAAGACGATTTGAAGCAGAAACTGCGAATTGGGTGCCTTGGTTGAAACTGAATGCCAAATTCAGACGGGTCAACCGTTACAAACAAGTGTTGGACAGAATCATGCAACTTATTCTGGTGAGAAATTATACAAGGCAAACAAGCTTGGAAAGCAAATCTTTTTCGTTAGAGCTGAGATGCTCTATTTTCTCCTTCCTGTTCGAGCGGAACGATGATGACGAGGAACGAATTTATTGCCCAACCCAAAGTCTAACTTGCCCTGAAAAGGGTAAAGCACAGCACAACTCTGAATATTGTTTGTACACCTAATTATGAATGAGCTGACCTCTTCGTGTGGGAGAAGCCAAGTGACCGCGGGGCAAAGGCGAACAAGAATACTTGTGCTAATAGGGAGTATGGGCATGCTGTGCCCAGGCGTAGGCGTCATGAGCCAGTTGGCCGTTGGTGAGCAGACTGGGGGGAACATTGAAGGTGGGCATGGTGGACGGATCGGGCATCTGCTGCTGCTGCTGTTGCTGCTGCGCCGCCGCCGTCATAGCGGATGATTGAGAGAGTCCTCCAGGGCGCTGGAGCTGCATCGGCATCGGCATCGGCATCGGTCCCTCGTCCTCATCGAGTGGCAGACGTTCGTAGGGGGAGTTACGGAATGTGGCAGCCGTTACGACGACTGGACCGGAGGCCACCAGGGCGCCCACAACGCTCCCTCCCACTACTTGTCCTTGTCCGCCGGCGAGATAGATTGTGAGGCCTGTAGCCCCGGGCGGCACAGGCGGTGGCAGGAACGAACCGGACAGGGATAGGATCTCGAACCGTCCGTGCAAGGTCACAATCGCGCTAGGTGCGGCAGCCTGCCTCAGGTTAACATTCATCACCATGCCGCTCCCGCTGAGAATACAGATTCCCCGCTGCCGCCTGCGTGCTAATGTTGCCAAGCTCTCTGCTACGTCGCAGCCGTTGACAATCTCCAGTACGTGAGCTTTGAGGCCGTTGGGGCTGTCCTGGTNCCTGCCTCAGGTTAACATTCATCACCATCCCGCTCCCGCTGAGAATACAGATTCCCCGCTGCCGCCTGCGTGCTAACGTTGCCAAGCTCTCTGCTACGTCGCAGCCGTTGACAATCTCCAGTACGTGAGCTTTGAGGCCGTTGGGGCTGTCCTGGTGTATAATTATGGGGGCCTTCGGCTTGTTCTTGGACCCCGACGGCCTCCCGCGAGGCCTCCGGCTCATCTCCGCCTCCCCATCATCTCCTTCGTGAGACTTGCCGGTGGCGTTGCCGTTGTCGTTACTGTTGCTGTCTCGCCCTCGTTTCTTCGATCCGCTGTTCCCGCTGTTCTCGTCTTCAGAAGTGTGCAAATCCCTGGCTTGCATCCCGTGACTGTGGCCATGTCCGGGACCGGGACCTGTGCCGGTGCCCGGATCGACACCCGCCATCGCCGCATTCCCCGCCCACCACCGATTTGCCATGACTGCGTCCTTTGATTCACTACAATAAAATCTCTCTATGCTTCTCCAGCCTTCGCATGTAATTTCAAGCTCTCCCTGCCTTCAATCACACCATGTTTCCTCTAGCTCCACTTTCAACTCTGATCGAACAGCCCAATTAGCCGCAAATTTGAGAGAGCTCGTCCAAAAGGCCTTCGCCCTTTCGTCTAATCTTTGCCAGCAGCAGCAAATGAAAAGCAGCAATAACGAGACGTCAACCCAAGTAAAAAGAACGGCGAATAGAGGAAACCGGTCTGGCTACGGCAGTGTTGGCACACGAGAGGTGCAGTGGGTTTTGCAATTAGGTTTGAGATTAGGGTTCCAGTATGGGACAGCGTGCCCGTCGGCAAGTGGGGTCATCGCCCTCGTTCTTGCCTTTTCTCGCTCGACTCCCAACGTTCCTTTAACCATGTACGACACTCCTCACTTGTTCCATTTGTAACTCTAAACTACTCTATATCTGAAAAGAGTCTTATGACATTTCTAACTCTAAACCACTAGAAATCGGAAAGACAAAAATCTTTTTCTAACGCAATGTATCTCTGTAATTTGTATCATGCCACCAGGCCCTTCAACGCTCTATAAACTAAACCACAATAGCAATCAATCTTATGGCATGACACACCTAATTGCTACCACCTAGTGCTCTCCTAGCCTTCATTATTTGAATTATTGTAGACATGAACTAATTATAGGAATCTATTTAAAAAATCCATATATAATAATTTCATTAGACATAATATGTCTTTAAATTAATTACTAATCGATTAATTTGTATACTTAAAATTGGATGCTTTTTATAAATTAGTGTAAAGAAAATAATTAAGTCTTTTCATTTGCATGTAAAATTTCAAAATAAATATAAACAAATAATGATTTGACTGGTCTAGGAAGGTATACATACTCTACTCTTTACTTAATTCCTTCTGGATTTGAACTTGTGATTTCTTAGAAGGAAACACATGTTCTTAACCATTAAATTTACTAACATTGTTTTGAAATATATATATAAAAATATGAAATTATAAAAAAATGATAAATTTTGTATATTATAAAATAAATTTAATATCAATTCTGGATTATATGCAAATTTAGTATAATAATTCTCCACTTTTTCCTCAATTTCAAAATTAGAGAATGAATATATTGTCCACCCATCTTTAAAGAGATAAAGAATGCAAAACTATATTGAATTTAAATCCCTATAATTCATATTCATTATTAGGGATGGAAAGAAGGGGAAGTCTCTATGTTCTTCAATAATTGACTCTCCACTATCTTAGAGGAATTTCAGTAATTATTTCATATGTTTAGGGCTTCAGTTATTTATGAAACAATTCCATATGACATACATCCTTTTGTGGGGTTTATCATTAGTCAAGGAAGCAAATATTAGACCTCTCACTTTTTGGGGATTCAGTGATCATTATCAAAACAATAATGGGAAAATCCACCCTTGAGGGAACAAATTGAAAAATATTATAGCTAGGATCAAAGTGGAAGTTATCTTTGTCGTCAAAATCTCTTCTTCAAAATCAAGTGAGACTTAAATGAGGAGGAAGATAAGTGGGTCAAACGAGAAACTAACCTTAGCCTTGACATATTGGCTAAAAATGGGGGTCATGAATTCATGATTATCCCATAAATTGGTTTCATTAGCAGGTTTCATTGGCATTTATTATGGGCATTTATTAACTATGCAATGACAATTTCTTGTGATGGGCGACTAGATGACACATATCATATTCTAAAGCATACGGAAGGGTTCTCGGTTCATGGAAATTCAATGCATTTTTATGGTGTGCTACAGGAACGGTGGGGTAATTGAAGGGTAGGGGTATGAAATATGGTGTATTATAGGTTGGTTCAGTTGTGTGCCTAGACATTTGGTAAGCCTTTCAATCCATAGTGAATGGTTTCTTGGTTGGCATATTCTTTGGATTGTATTAATTCATTCAGTATCCCTCTCAAAGAAGGAATTGGGGTTTCTAAGTCTCTCATGTTATGCTTTCTTATCTTGTTTTGGTTATGGCTCTTCACTTTCTCCTTTTACTCTAGCAATCTTCCGTTGAAATAATTTAAAGAGGCACAGGAGTATGATTGCTTGAATTTGAGTGTCAATTTGGATATTCAATTTGGGGAAGATTGCATGTAGTTAATGGTGGAGGTGGCACTTTGTCCTTCAAGGAAATTTATGTTTTCCTCCATAAATGTTTCATTCAAAAGCTAAGTTTGTTTTGATTGTGTTTTTTTGCATATTTTTTTAGAACCTAAATCTGGCCATTTTGGAAGACATAGTTATGGAGTAGTAGTGGTCAAAGAATGGAGTGTTAAGAGAATAAGGGAGCATCATTTTGCTAAAACTCTATGCTTTAAATCTTGGTGCAATAATGTGATTTTCATTTTTTCCTCGACCTCTCAGGAAGGGACTTTGTCTTGCAAGCATGGTGTATGTCTCATTATCATTTCAAATTCAAAACTTTACAAGCTCAACACTTTTTTTAAGGTTTTGTTTGTTGATTTAAACAAAAAATTTGGTTCTCCTTTTGTTCTTCCTTTTCATACCTATTGTGCAAGTTTGGTCAATATGGACAATAGAGATTTGTAGGAGTTTCAAGGAGTCATGAGACACCATGAAGACCTCATTCAAGAAAATAAAAGCTCTCTTCTATCAATGTCCTTGAAAGTAACAGAGAAGAGGCACACATGCATCAACAAAAATGCCAACTTTATAAGAATTTTAGTGCATCATAAGAAAATCATTAATTCCCTCGAAGTAGAGCACAGCATGCTTTGCAACCTAGCATTCAATTTGCACCATGATTCCTTATCAATGGGTTCCAATAATAGGGAAACTGAGAATTCAATCTAGGCTTAGCCTAAGGAAGAAGATATGGTCCACCCAGAACCAATGGAGATAGAAGGACAAAGATTCCCCTCATCGAACAAGGTGTAGAAAGAAGAAGATGGTGCTCCAACTTATCATTAATTTTATGTATTTCAATTTATGTCTCTTATGAATATATGTGAAACACGCAATTTATAGGACAACCTTGAACATCTATTGTAATATCTCCAAGGACGAGCCCTGTTGTAATCATGTTTATGAATTGTAAATCATGTTTTATAGGCTGGTGAGCCGAGTATTGATATGCTGGTAGACTTATGTGTTTATTAGGCTGGAGAGACTAAGTGTTAAGGCCAGGATGCCTATTTTTGTATATGTAATATGCATAACATTAATAGAAATATAAACATTGTTGCATGCAGACCGACCACGAACAAAGAGTGATGGGGGACTAAGCTTCTCAGAGTGGGTAAGGGAAAGGGGGTTTAAACGTTGGAAAGAGAGGCTAAGTGTTGAGCCTAGGGGATAAGATTGGGGGCTTAAGTCCTTGGGAATAATAATTCATTATTATTCTAAAAGATATGTGAAAAACATGTTTTTATCCTAAGTTCCTGGAAGAGAAAAAACAGGAAAAAGGGAACACAAACTGATGGAGCGCATGCAGTCTCATGGGGGACATGTGTCGGCCCTGTCACATGCAATTTAACCCAAATATTGAGTTGTGGAGGGGGTTTGTCCTCCATTTTGATGTCAGTTGTCTGAAATGGTGATTTTCGTCTGACCTCTGTATGCCTCATACAACTCTAAGACCTAAAGCATGTGATGTTTCCTGAGAAACCGATACACCCTCTGTATGAACTATTGAGTTTGTGTTCGACCTCTATGTGGATTCTTGTCACACCCTATGAAAACCAGTGCAAAACCTGTGGATTGAGCCATGTCACCTATGTATCCTGTAAGCCATCTGATTCGCTCTTGCAGAGTCACGTCATACCTGAACTGTCTCTGAGTCACTACCTTCTGTGTTCCTGAGTGGAATTGACATGTTGTTGTTTCTCTTATCTTCACCTTACGGGAATTGAGTTGAAGTTGAATGAAGAATCGGGTTGTCAGGCCCATGGTAGAAGAAGCAGGTTGTCAGGCCTTTGAGCAGCTCCTTCCAAGTGAGAGAGTCTGTTGGGAAGTGGTTTGCTCCCAGAGAGAGTTCAACACCAGCTTCAAATCTCTGAGAATTCCTGATCCGACCTGTTGCCGAAGCCTAGAGAGGGAGGTAAAGCACTGATGGACTGTGCTTGTGAAGGTGTATACTCCCGGGTGGAACATGCATGTGGCGAATGAGAGTTCGTTAGTAGTGGGCATAAGAAGGATCCTGGAGAGAATCCTTTTGATTGCTCTGTGCAATTTTTCTGTAACCTAAGCCTAGCCTAGGATTCCCTTGCCTTGGGTGGATCTTAGTCCCATCTCGGGGGTGACCCACTATTGAGCATGATGAGCAATGAGGTCTAAGGCTGGGAGGTTCATGGAAGGTCTGCACATTGTTGGTGAAGTTACTACAGTTTCAAATATAAGTATATCCATGTGTATTCCATTGCAATGATATTTATTGTTGATTTCAATCATTCTATATGTTAGCATTAATTGTATGTTTACTTTGCTTAGCCATTTAACTTCATTTAAATGCATACTACATAAATATGAGAATGTTTCCATATAGAAGCGTTGCCCAACAAAGGGTTTGATGAAGAATTGCCCGACAAGGGATTTGATGGATGGGATGTTACATCTATTTTGTAACCTACTAGAAGCTTTTTGTAGTAACATCTCTTGTTTTTTTACTTTTATTTTTATGAAAATAATAGAAATGAACATCATGTAACTAGTTATAAGCCTCTTACAACTCTTTAGACTTAACGAAAATTATGTTTCGGTTAAAAAATAGAATGATATTCATTATACATAATATTCATATTCATGAAACACTATATGGAAAAATTATGTAATATTTTAAAATGTTTATTTTTCAATTTATAACTAATAAATAATATTTTAAATAAAATAAAGTTGCCACTAAATTTTTTTTTTCAATATTTTTTTTTAAATAAACTAGTAAAACCATTACTTTTATTTAAATAAATGTTTTAATTACATTCCTTTAAATAATATATTATTATATATTTATTTTAGCTTCAAATTTATCATACATGGAATGTATAAAATAGTAAAAATACAAACTTCTTTTAAATCTTAACAAATAATAAAAATGCAAACTTTTTATAAATCCTAGAAATATAGTAAAAGTGCAAACTTCTTTTAAATCTTAAAAACTCGAAAAAAATGGCTTCACTTCATTGAACCTTAATACATAATTGCAAACTCATTCCTTATAGGGAGGGGTTTCAAATTCATGTGAACACTTAGCTACCAAATAGGGGCATGGATAAATACTTATGATTGTGGTAAGTTGGGTGCCGATCTACCGCCTACATGTGTATAACAATGGGACGCAGGTTAGTGTTTTTCATGCAGGGGCAAAATTGTATGGAGTGGTAGGTGGGGAGAATGCAAGGGACAAGTAGGTAGTGATGTTCACCTTATAAGAATTTTAAATTTAAATGTTGTTTAGTTTTTACTTTCGTAATATTAATACTATATTATTGATTTTTTATTATTATAATTATTTTAGATTTAGTTTAGTTTTTCGATATTAATATTATACTATTGAACTTTTATTATTATAACTATTTTTGTTATTATAATTATTTTAGATTTAGTTTAATTTTTAATTTATTAGGTGGTGTTCACCTTATATGAAATTTAAATATTGTTTGCTTTTTATTTTCTTAATATCTATACTAAATGATTGACTTTTTATTATTAAAACTATTTTTTATTATTATAATTATTTAAAATTTAATTTAATTTTTATAATTTTTTATATTTGTATAGTGATTAAATCTTTTAAAATCTATTTTTTTTAAGTTTAAAATAAATTTAGGTTAGCTCTACCCACTCAATTCTATACAATTCAAAATACTCTATATATAATCATAATTTTGATTACTATTAAGATATGTATATTCATTTTAATAATATTTCTATTTAAATAATATTTCTATTTATATGTAGTTTGATATTCTTATAATACTTAATGTCAAGACTTATTTTGATTTGTAAATTTTTGTAATAAAATAGATTTATACTCTTGTGAGATGTTTTTTGGTTTTAAACTATTAACCTTTTTCTTATATATGAGGAAGACAAGTTTAGTCACTAAGAAAAATAAATAATAATACAAATAGACAATTTCAACATTGATCTATATCAAAAAAAACCAATACCCCATACTAATCATTATTTAGCCACTCAAAAATATAAATAATAGTTGAAATAGCAATTTCAACATTGATTTATATCTAGAAAAAACCAATATCCCATGCTAATGATTGTTGAGGTTATAATAAAGTGGTCTTGTACTTTACTAAGAAGGCTATCTTAACCCTATAAAAGAAATCAAAATACAAAATTATGGTTATAGTTTTTTTTTTTAATATTGTTTAGCTAAAATGTAATATTATTGTTATTATTTATAAATTTTATATTATATTTATATATCAAAATCTCTTTCATATATATAATTAATATTTGAATAATATATGTTATTATTATTATTATGTACATTATATTTTCTAAGTTCACACATAATGATGTCATCATTAACCACTTGACAACATCTTCTTTATATTAAATTTTCTTATAGTATATTTTTAATAATTTTAATACATTTAATTTAGCTTTTTTCATCATTTTCAAACTTTTTAAAGGATGAAAAATAAATTACCAAAAAAGTAGTTTATAAATATGTAACTTTCAAAATAAAACTAATTTTAATATATTTAATTTATCTTTTTCAATCATTTTTTTAGTTTGTTAGTTTGGGACTAACGTGTGGTTGAGAAATTACTCGGCCTACCAACCTTTAATATGGTTGGATTTTTTGTCCGAGAAGGTTTCTAACCGATGACTTTAACATCAGGGAGTGCCTTAACAACACATCACAGAATGTCTTAACATCACACTCCATCTCTCGTACACCTCAAAGATTCTTATAAATTGAAGGACATGGAAGTGAGCTTTGATCATTTTTTTCAATCATTTTCAAACTTATCAAAAGATGAAATTAAATTATCAAAAAATTAATCCATACATATAAAATTTTCAAAATAAAACTAAGAAGAAACATAAAATTATCAAAAACTAAAAAATAAATTACCCAAAATAAAACTATGGAGAAACATAATTTTAATGGGACGACTCTTTCTTAACCTTATAAAAATCAAGATAAAGGATAAACTACCAAAAGTCTTTTATGTAATGAAATTCCCTTAATAGGTCTTGCAAAATCATAAGAAGGTGATAGGGAGTTAGGGGTGACTATGGATAACGAATAAATATTTTTAAGATTTTTTAATAAATTTTTAAATGTTATACAAATAAAATATTTGAAATTGGCAATGTGCGTAAAGGTATAAATTGTCATAAAATCATTTTTCCGAATATAAAGTTGAAAAGAGATTTCAAAATATTCATGGACTTACTCATTGAAAAATGTAATGAATACTCTTTCCAGCATTCATATTCACGCTCTTACCCATTGGATTATTCTCTCAAATTCAATCTTTCAAATATAGAGTTGAAAATAGATTAAATCTTTCAAATATAGAGTTGAAAATAGATTTTAGGATCATCATTGATTAATGAGAAAAGTGATTTGCTCAATGATAAAACTGAAGAACGCTCTTGCAAGCACAAATATATACATCTTCAACCATATATACATCTTCAACCACTCGAAAGGTAGGGTGGTCAAAGGGTGAGTGTGTCCATAGATATGACATATAGTAGTATGTACACATATGTATCGGTTGGTTAGTGGAGATGATGGTGCAAGAAAATATCAATTAAATTAAATAGGTTAGTGTTAATGAGAAAATATCAATTAAAGTACTTTACTAACATATTAAAAAAATAATGTAACAAATTTTTTAATGTGTTTATCAATATAATATTAAAAAAACTTATCAAATTGATTATTATTGTTATCAATGAAAATACTAAAATTGTCAAACGGGTGGGAGGATCACTTGAGTGGGCTATATTAATACGTAAGACAATCCTCCTAAGGTGGTAATACCCTTATTCTTCGTTATCCACGTCCTTATCAAAATAATGAAGTCTTTCTTATCAATATGTTGGAGATATTAAGAATCCCTTATATCAATTGTAGTAGGCCATTCAAGACCCCAAATTAATATCATATTCATTTCTTGAGGTAGTAGGATAAATAAATATACATTCTAATCATCCTCTAGTTTTATTATTTTGTGATTATTTGAGAGTTTGGAGCATGTATAAGAAATTGATAGAGCCAAGTGGTACTATTAGAAGATTTGGCTTTTGTGATTATTTGAGAGTTTGGAGCATGTATAAGAAATTGATAGAGCCAAGTGGTACTACTAGAAGATTTGGCAAGATAAATAATCTAGCCCAATACTCTTTTGAATTAAGAAATATGATAATGTACATTACTCTTTTGAATTAAGAAATATGATAATGTATAGTGAAATTGCAAAACTATGATGATGTATGGTAAAATCATAAATATATAATAATGTAGGGTGAAATGGGATTGATACTTAAGGTTGTTGAGTTTTTGACGAGAAAGAACAAGGATATCATGTAAGTG
>JZKD02S1674266.1:15366-33094 GCA_000966675.3 Picea glauca
GACCTCTTTCACCCTGCTTTCGTCTCAGCTTCTCTTCCTCTTTTAGAGCCATCTGATAAGCATATTCCACCGTTTGGATGGTTACCATGCTCATCTCATCCTGAATGTATCTTAGGCCATTCATGTATCTGGCAACCTTTTCATCATCGCTTTCTCGATGACCTGCCCTGATGTTCAACTTGTAGAATTCTACAGTGTATTCTTTCACTTTCATCAGCTTCTATCTCAAGTTTTGCATCCATCTAAATAGAGTAACCTGGTAATCTCTGGGGATGAATTTCACTTTCATCTTCATGATTATTCTATCCCAACTCTTCATCTTCTGCTTTCCTTTGCAATGTCTGTCAGCTTGTAGTTCATCCCACCACAATGTTGCATGTACCTTCATTCTTGTGACTACATGCCTGACCTTCTTGTCCTCTTCAACATCTTCATAGTCAAAGTACGTGTCCAGAGCTCTAATCTAGTCTAGAAGCTCCTCTGCATCCAGATTTCCCTCATAAACCGGAATTTCCATTTTCTCTCTTGCACCCATTCTTGCAATAGCCCTAATCAAGTGTTTGTTTGCTGCATCTTCGGCAGCAACTTCTTCTTCATGTTCAGCCTCAATTTCACTTTCGGAATCACTAAGATCCCCAGAACTGACTGTGCGTCTCTATGTTGTCTCCATGTCCTCAAGTCTGGCACGTAAATCACGCATATCTTTTTCCATGGTAGGATCAGTCATCTGCCTACCTCTTCTTCTCAGCACTTCCCTCTCCTATGGTGGATTGGGTGTTTGTCTGTCCCTTATCCTTGGCGGCATGGTGAATTCTCCTTTTCTCTGCTATAGAAAGAAAAGAACCTTTATGTGCTCTGATACCAAAAACTGATGATGCACACAACCCTCTCAACCCGTAGGTCGGAAGGTCCATGTCAACATGATCTTTTCCCTTTCACTGGCCCGAAGAGCTTTCGGCAATGGCTCTTCTATTTCCCTTTTGAGAAATCTGCACCCACAACTAACTTTGAGGATTCCCCCTTGTACTTTAAGAGAGTGGACTTCACACTTTTGTGAATCTGGTGGTCAAGTACCTTGTCTCTCAATCTCTGAAAACCCGAAACAGTCAACGCTTGAACTTTTCTCTCTCTCTTTAGGATTTCTCCTTATCGTGATTTCAGTGGTTGCGGTGTCAAGCAACTCGTTCCCACGATTCCTAAAACCTGATTTACTGAAACTCCGATATGCTCGCAATCTTTGACCTTTCAAAAACCTTTCACTCCATCGAGACTTCGAACTTTGCAATATCGCAAATCCTGATGCAAGGAATTCATAACTTCACCCCACGAAACCCCAAAATGGTCAACGAAATTTGACTTCCGTGTCGATAATGCGCCACCTGTCCACCTACCAATTCTATGGCCCACACAATCCTTTCGACCTTCGGGACTTTGCGGTTCGTGATTTCGCGAATCATGTTGCCAAAGTTTTGGGACTTCCACTCACGAAAACCTGAAATAGAATTTTACGGGTAAATCCAATAGCTCCTGTGGCTTGGATCTACGGTTCTACTCCTCCTGAGCTTAGAACCTTTCAAAAACACTTTCCGTAACTCTTCTTCTCCTCCGTGAGATCTAACTATTCACGAGACTTCACGAATTCTACTCAAAGAATCCTGACCATTCGTCTTTTTCCTTCACCAAGACTTCTGCAACTTGTAACTAAGGCTTTCCACAGTACCTAATCGCCTACGACCCAACTTGCAATTCTTTCTCACTGGTTTCGGTGCACAAGATTCTTGTGCCTCCTTCGATGACTTTGAAGGCATTATCCTTCCTAAACTCTCTCCAACTTCAAGTTTTTGAAGAAGACTCCTGCATGCACTCCTTGCAGAAAATTCCTTAATTACTTCGAGAAATTGGAACCCGTTGACTCTGCGCACTCCTGCAGCAGCATTCCCTCAACAAACCATTTAGGTTATGAAACCTGAAGCTCTACTCAGCCTGCGCACACCTTGCATGGCTCCGGTGCCCAACTGCACTTCTGAGAGAATGAGAACAAAAGCTATCTCTCCTGAGCTTTCAGAGACAAACCTATGAACACTTTGTCGATGCACTCCTTGCATAAAATTCAACTGCATTCCTTGCAAGAACCCTTGATCAGATAGAGAAACAATTGAAACTCATTTCCCTTACTCTCTCTCTCTCAGATTTCAAACATTCAACAAGAAATCATTTATACATAGCATAAAAGCAATTGCATGACAGAAAGAGTAAAACATCCATGAGCATAACAAAAAATGCATACATAGAGAATATATGAACACCATGAGTCTGAATCACAAATTTCTTGCATTAATTCAGAATTTATGTACATGGAGTTTGGCTACACAACTCTCTGCTTCTTCTCTTCTATGCTCTATGCTCTCTTCTCTGCTCTCCTCTGTTACTATACACAATGAGGGTGTCTATATCCCGTTTCCCTCTCTCATTCTAAATTGTCTAATCTAGAATTGAATTCTATCTACTTACATTAACTATCATAAATTCCTTCTACCTACTATGGACGAGATAAGATCGCTCAAGGTCTGTTTACATTTTATAAGTGTGCCTCCACTTGATGGCTTCATTAATGATTCAAGATATTTCAAAATTTTCACTGGGCACTTTTCCAATCATCCTTTATCTCCGCGCTGGCTCACTTGAGATGCTCCTGCATCAAATATGAAGGGTTCTATAGTGGAGAAGAAGAAGAGTTATTGAACAAGGAACACTCAGAGTTCGCTAGGGTAGAGGATGAGAAGACTAAAGAACCTCACTAAGAAGAATCAGAAACTTCAAGAGTTGTGCCGACCATCGAAGTAAGTATTATTACTCCTCCTGTTGTCTTAGCAACGTTAAGTAACCTGAGTATCCAGAATTATTAGAGCACTGTTACCAACAGTTTGATACATACTCAATAAAGAAACCTAGGAGGATCTATGGTAGATGAAATGGGGCTACCTATCTTTAGAGGAGATGGATCTAAAGATCCTGATCAACACTAGTTCTTATGTGAAGCTCTATGGAGTATTAAGCAAGTCAATGATGAAGCTGTCAAGAGAGATTAGTTTAGTACTACCTTGAGAGACCGTGCATTGAGTTGGTACATGAAGTTTGTTAAAGGAACTATACATCCTAAACCATTGAACGACATCAAGACTATGTTGAGTGCAGAATTCAAGAAACCCAAATCGGAGTCACAATGCATTACAAAACTGAAATAAATCAAGGAGAGAGTATCTCAACCTATTTGGGAATTTGATCAGAGGTTTAAGACCTTGACAACCTGTTTAATCTTTCATATCCCAGATGAGAAAAACAAGGAATGGTTCATTGATACCCTCTTACCACACATCAGAGTTCCTCTAATGCAACAGAAGGTTGCTTTGCAGGCTGAAGCACTCGAGATCACCATGAAACTAGAATCAACCCCTATGGGAGAATCCAACTTAGGTATGAGTAAAATTTTGAGTCAACTAACTAGCTTATCTCTACAGGTCAAAGATATGAAGAAAGACAAGGGAAAATATAAAAGAGAAGACATATGGTGTATCAGATGAAAATAAAACGACCATGACAAGGAGCACTGCCACCTGTTTAATGAGTACTTATCCTATGAAGCTCCAATCCCTTTGAAGTAGGTTACTCTACCTTGGTGTGAGGTATGTAGAAATAGACATCGCCCCAGTGAATGCTATTACATGCAAAAATATGTCCAGACACCTACCAATATTTACTGCACATTTTGTAAATCTATGGGGCATGATGAGAAGGATTGTAGGGCTTATGACCTCTTGCATGAAAGGTGAAGAGATACATATAGGATTCAAGGAGATATGTAATAGGAGGGAAATGCTACGCAGTTTAACTCTCCAGAAAGAGAAAAGTTTATCCCTCACGGTGGATTAAAAGGAAGAGGACAAGGAGGAGGCATGGGTCGAGGTTGAGATCAGATAATATGTTATAATTTTTGTTGGAACAGGGTTAGACCCAGGGTTCCACGCTACAAAAATGCACCAACAAAACCCTAACTACCAGCCCTTTCAGCAATACCTACGGAGAAGATGAAGTCTCACCTGAGGTAGAGGCAGGGGTGGTTGTAGGACTCCACTGTCTGCAACCTTAGTTGGGACACAAATATGATTGTAACACTTTAATAGAGCACTTAGTTATTACAATTTGTTAATATTCAACCTTTGTTCACAGTGAAAATAAACCCTAACATGATATCTACGCAGTATTCAACTAGATCTAGCATCTAGCAACACTTAGCATAACGAAACAGATCATATATAGTAGATTAAATCACTAATCACATTCACATAGGTCAGATCTAACATTCACTCTCATTATTAAGTATAGAGCAACATCAGATTTATCTATCATTCATCTATATCAAAGCACTTAAGCAAGTCAACACATAAACACATCAATACATCACACAAAGAACAACAACACAGGATATATGTGGTTCACCCCCACCCTGGGGCTATGTCCACCAACTCTTCGTCTTCTTTATTATCTTTAGTCAGTCTTCTTACATGCACAAAGTATCAAAATCAACTCCATAGAGGAAAGGAGATCTGCGCACCTCGCTAGATACTCCTTCCTTGAGTTATAGCACAAAGCCTTCCATTGTCTTTTACAATCACTTGCACTTATCTCTACAAGCCTCACATAGTATGCACAAAGCAATTACCACTTAGCACTTATCACACTTGCAACTGACTAGTCTCTACTAGTCACTACTTACAAAATAGGCCTAAGCATGGGTAAACCCATGGGCCGACATCCCCATACCCATTACATTATACCAAAACCCAAAAAGGCCCTAAAAAGGGGTCGATATCCTGTGATCTCCGCTTCATCTTGCACTCCGCCTTCGACATCCTGTTGAAGTCCCAAAATGAACAAGGATCCTCAAAACTTGGTCAAGGGCCAACATGCCCCCAACACTCACCTGTGACTCGTCCCAAGTCACTCTTCTATGGGTAACTCTGCTTCAAAATCCTCGAGCTTGGCTCGATCTATTTTGACCTGTTGTTGTGCCATGACCTCCTACTAAATGAACTCTTGGATAACAACTTCGTTGACAGGTCCCTCTAAGCGTTTTTCAACTGCATTGATGACTTGCTTCAGTTCTTCTCCTCGAACTTCAATCTCTGAAAATAGTTGGAAAACATCATCTTATATAGGTTGGATCCTCTGAGTCACTTCCATAACTATGCTTTGAATGGTGTGGACCTACTATTGAGGAGTGAACATCTCTTGGGATCAATTCATCCTTTCAACAGTTGATAGGGGCTTCAACTGCACCTATATTGTTTCTGCTTGCTGCTTCACCTCCTGGAGTTGTGACTCTAGTGCCTTCAGTTCTGTATTCTCATTAATTCACTCATAAGTCTGGGCACTATGATCACTTAGTTGTTCACATTCCATGGAAAGGGCCTTTATTCACTCAACTATGCTTTGAGCAGTTTCATCTCTTTGATCCTTCACATCCTGCGAGGTGTCAGGAACTGTGCGGAGCTCTAAGACTACTATTCTCTGTTGTAGCTACTGGATATCTTTTGCGATCTTCTCTACCTAATGCTCGACTCTGTATTCTACCTTTGGCTCTAATATTTTCATAGAAAGAAGTTCTCTATTTACTTCTTCTTTCACTTTGAGTTGCTCTGTGAGCAAATGTTCTTTTTCTTGCTGGATCTGTTCTTTCTCCTATTCAAAATTTGTCTGGAGAGAAACCTTCTCCTGTTCTACAACTCGACTTTGTTCTATGACTACTTCTTGGACTTGCTTCAAGGCTTGTGTGGCTTGTTCTATTTCTTCCTGTGCGCGATGAAGGTGAGCTTCAATCACATCAGCTAGTCGGCAGAGTTGGGATGGCTCATCTCCCAACTCTAGTTCTTTCGATGACAACAACGTAGTGGAAATTGCACGTCTAGACTGAAGGGCCTACTATACCCCTCTGAGTTCAACCTCAAATCTATTGTACATCTCCTCCTACTTGGCTTCATGTTTCTGCAAGATTTCTTGTGAGGTGTCATTTACAGTTGTGATGATGAAGTCAGAGTCATCAATAGTGAGCATAGTTTGCATCTTAGTCATGGTAGCTTTGGATTTCTTCTGGGAAGCGGGTTTCATGGGGGAAACCTTCATTTTCTTCAAGGGATCAGCCTCATCAACATGATTCCTGGGCGGTGTTGCTTCACCTTTCTTCTACTTGTCTTCTTTATCATTTGTCTCTTCTACTTCGTCATCACCCCCTCGGCCAGGTGATACTGAAGAAGTCTCTTCTAATGCATTGCTCAAGTCTTAGACTTCTTCGATCTTCTTCCTTTTGTTGGGTCCCTGTGTGTCATGTTCTTTGTGAGTGGCCTCCAAACTATCAAGTTTGAGTTCAGACATCTCTGCAAGGTCAACAGGGAAGAGGAGGTTTGTTGACCAATCCTTAGTTATATCCTCGAGGTCCTCCTCTGTGAGATTATAGTATGAATGAAGCTCCCCCTTATGCTCATTTACTTTCATTGTTATATAGATGAAGTGTCGATATGCGTGAAACTTCATGAGGGGTTGGAACCACTGTAGGGTGTTTGGCATCATGCGAGGTTCAACTTTGATAGAACTCTTCATTTGGAGATAATATGTGTGAAAGACTGCATTCAAATGACACTATTTTTCCACATCACTTGAGTACCAGAGTGTGGTGAACTTTGCAACAAGTGGCTTGAACGACACAATGTCCGGGAAGGTCACACCTTTCGGCATCTCTCAAGCAATAAATGAGATGAGGATCATGAGCCAACTAAAGTGGAACTCATAGCCCTGATCCTATGCTTCGTGGAAATCTAATTCCAGCTGATTAACTAGGTACTTCACCTAGTTCATCTGTAGGTATTCCACACATTTCCCTGTGAGATCAACGACAAAACCTGTGACCTGTGTGGGTATGTTCTTCCTTACTAGATTTCCTACAATTAATTGGCATGCTAGGCACACTGTGCCATTCTTAATGGAAGCTACCTTGTATCCTCACGTCTCCTTCTCAAGATTTTTGTAGGTATATTTGATCTTCTATGCTAATGCACGATCTGTGGCTTTCCCTAGATAGAAGTCCTATGGGTCGGGTCCTTGCATACATAATCTGGTGATCCTATGGATCAACGTCGGATCGACTATGATACGTCGGTCTAGCCATAAGTAGCCTCCATGGTAACATGAGAGAAGGAGGTTATGTTATTGGATAAATCGGTGAATGCGGACATAAACTAATCTCCCTAGATCCACCTGGATATAGAAAAAAACAAGACAGGACATGACACTTTCCCTAGGTAGCTACCATTGAATTTATCATCAAAAAAGGAGTGTATGAAATACCTTTATATATCGCTTCCTTATATATCTGTTGTTCCTTCTTCGCTCCGGTGCTCTTGTGAGATCGGATATGCAATGACACAAACCAACCAAAGTGAAAGAAACAATTATAGATTCAATGGAAACCTAAACATGTGATCAAGGAGTCATGTAATAAAATAGTAATGATTTAATGGGAAAGAAACATGTGATTGTATCATATTAATTAAAAGTGGAAGATACAACCAGAGTGCCTTGATGTCGCAAGTTCCCTTTCAGTGGTCCTTTGTTCCAACACACACATACACTTGCTTTGAATTTGCATGAAGATAATCCATAAATCTTGATGGAAAAATGGAGGCCTCAAGCACCAACTGTATCAGGATTCTTCACACTGTCTTCAGCCTATTCTTTGCTCAATCTTTCTTGACCTTGCTTAAAATTTTCCATGAGAAATCCATTATTATACAGGATAATATGAAATGGTTACTAGGATAAGAATGATCCCACCAAATAAAAAAAACCAGTAAGATCATAACCATACAGACGCCACCTCACATTCTAGAAGATTCTCCTTCTAGAAACTTCTTCCTTTCCTTAGCTTCAAGCGCCGCAACAGCCTGCCTATATAGCAGCATGAGAAAATCCAGCAGGCCAGGAATAGAGTAGTTTGTGGAAATCTTGCAAGCCAGGAATAGAGCAGTCTGTGGAAATCCTTGATTTCCGCACTGTGTACCACTGCTAGCCTGCGACGTCATTCTAAAAATGTGCCTTGTAGGGGAAGAACTCAACCATTTTCTTCATGGGAAATATTTTTTTGGAAGCCTGAACACATTCCTATGGGGTCATCATCANCTCCTATTCAAAATTTGTCTGGAGAGAAACCTTCTCCTGTTCTACAACTCGACTTTGTTCTATGACTACTTCTTGGACTTGCTTCAAGGCTTGTGTGGCTTGTTCTATTTCTTCCTGTGCGCGATGAAGGTGAGCTTCAATCACATCAGCTAGTCGGCAGAGTTGGGATGGCTCATCTCCCAACTCTAGTTCTTTCGATGACAACAACGTAGTGGAAATTGCACGTCTAGACTGAAGGGCCTACTATACCCCTCTGAGTTCAACCTCAAATCTATTGTACATCTCCTCCTACTTGGCTTCATGTTTCTGCAAGATTTCTTGTGAGGTGTCATTTACAGTTGTGATGATGAAGTCAGAGTCATCAATAGTGAGCATAGTTTGCATCTTAGTCATGGTAGCTTTGGATTTCTTCTGGGAAGCGGGTTTCATGGGGGAAACCTTCATTTTCTTCAAGGGATCAGCCTCATCAACATGATTCCTGGGCGGTGTTGCTTCACCTTTCTTCTACTTGTCTTCTTTATCATTTGTCTCTTCTACTTCGTCATCACCCCCTCGGCCAGGTGATACTGAAGAAGTCTCTTCTAATGCATTGCTCAAGTCTTAGACTTCTTCGATCTTCTTCCTTTTGTTGGGTCCCTGTGTGTCATGTTCTTTGTGAGTGGCCTCCAAACTATCAAGTTTGAGTTCAGACATCTCTGCAAGGTCAACAGGGAAGAGGAGGTTTGTTGACCAATCCTTAGTTATATCCTCGAGGTCCTCCTCTGTGAGATTATAGTATGAATGAAGCTCCCCCTTATGCTCATTTACTTTCATTGTTATATAGATGAAGTGTCGATATGCGTGAAACTTCATGAGGGGTTGGAACCACTGTAGGGTGTTTGGCATCATGCGAGGTTCAACTTTGATAGAACTCTTCATTTGGAGATAATATGTGTGAAAGACTGCATTCAAATGACACTATTTTTCCACATCACTTGAGTACCAGAGTGTGGTGAACTTTGCAACAAGTGGCTTGAACGACACAATGTCCGGGAAGGTCACACCTTTCGGCATCTCTCAAGCAATAAATGAGATGAGGATCATGAGCCAACTAAAGTGGAACTCATAGCCCTAATCCTATGCTTCATGGAAATCTAATTCCAGCTGATTAACTAGGTACTTCGCCTAGTTCATCTGTAGGTATTCCACACATTTCCCTGTGAGATCAATGACAAAACCTGTGACCTGTGTGGGTATGTTCTTCCTTACTAGATTTCCTACAATTAATTGGCATGCTAGGCACACTGTGCCATTCTTAATGGAAGCTACCTTGTATCCTCACGTCCCCTTCTCAAGATTTTTGTAGGTATCCTTGATCTTCTATGCTAATGCACGATCTGTGGCTTTCCCTAGATAGAAGTCCTATGGGTCGGGTCCTTGCATACATAATCTGGTGATCCTATGGATCAGCGTTGGATCGACTGTGATACGTCGATCTAGCCATAAGTAGCCTCCATGGTAACATGAGAGTAGGAGGTTATGTTATTGGATAAATCGATAAATGCGAACATAAACTAATCTCCCTAGATCCACCTGGATATAGAAAAAAACAAGACAGGACATGACACTTTCCCTAGGTAGCTACCATTGAATTTATCATCAAAGAAGGAGTGTATGAAATACCTTTATATATCGCTTCCTTATATCTCTGTTGTCCCTTCTTCGCTCCGGTGCTCTTGTGAGATCGGATATGCAATGAAACAAACCAACCAAAGTGAAAGAAACAATTATAGATTCAATGGAAACCTAAACATGTGATCAAGGAGTCATGTAATAAAATAGTAATGATTTAATGGGAAAGAAACATGTCATTGTATAATATTAATTAAAAGTGGAAGATACAACCAGAGTGCCTTGATGTCGCAAGTTCCCTTTCAGTGGTCCTTTGTTCCAACACACACATACACTTGCTTTGAATTTGCATGAAGATAATCCATAAATCTTGATGGAAAAATGGAGGCCTCAAGCACCAACTGTATCAGGATTCTTCACACTGTCTTCAGCCTATTCTTTGCTCAATCTTTCTTGACCTTGCTTAAAATTTTCCATGAGAAATCCATTATTATACAGGATAATATGAAATGGTTACTAGGATAAGAATGATCCCACCAAATAAAAAAAACCAGTAAGATCATAACCATACAGACGCCACCTCACATTCTAGAAGATTCTCCTTCTAGAAACTTCTTCCTTTCCTTAGCTTCAAGCGCCGCAACAGCCTGCCTATATAGCAGCATGAGAAAATCCAGCAGGCCAGGAATAGAGTAGTTTGTGGAAATCTTGCAAGCCAGGAATAGAGCAGTCTGTGGAAATCCTTGATTTCCGCACTGTGTACCACTGCTAGCCTGCGACGTCATTCTAAAAATGTGCCTTGTAGGGGAAGAACTCAACCATTTTCTTCATGGGAAATATTTTTTTGGAAGCCTGAACACATTCCTATGGGGTCATCATCAGAGTGACCAAAATAATGTGTAACAGAATGCCCCCCCAAAGTATGAGGATGGAACATGTGACAGCCGAAATACTTTGTAAAATGCGTGTGTGTGTCGGAAACAAGGAGCGCACCAATTAGGAACCTGCAAACAATCAAGCATCTCCATAGAATTATACCATTTCTGAGGTAGGAATTCCCATGCTCAGATTACAAGTGATTGAAATCATAAATACAAGGCATAGCCACCAATTATACACTGTGGATCCATGCCATCGAAATTCTACATAGCCACCAGAAATACACCGTGGATCTATGTATTAGAAAGTGTAAATTCAAACAAAACCACGACACATACAAAGTGGATTTGTGTGTCAATTCAAATCATAAATACTCCATCGAAACTTGGGCAAAAAGATGAATCCCAGGGTCTTCAATCCCGTCGTCCATAAGTACGAATCTAACCATGCGATTACAGGTGTTGAATTTGAACATGGTAGAAACCACTTGATTACCGGTCATTGATGAAAAACTGTTACCAAGTGCAAGGGATATTACCATTGATGTCAATGAATCCCATGATACCTTAGTACAATCCAACGAATGTGAATAAATGAGATAAATTCGAGCACTCGATGAAATCTCTCAATCAGGGACCAATGATGTGAATCCAGTATCGAGAGAAAAGAAACCTGCCATTGGGGCATGCAGGCTCTAAGGTACTAAATGATTTCTAAGTCTTATTCCCGGATGATGATTTGAAGTTGACAAGAAAAATACTCGTCACAGGAGGGCCTTGATGTATCTCCCATCAGTGACATGAAATAAGTAACATATTAAGGGTAGATAAAAGTATAAAAATGATTTGAAACTGACACAGGGAAGGCCGACATGGTAAGAAATGACAATTCAGATGGACGACTCAAAGGAGGGCTTGTCTGGACTTCTCTTGAACATATAAATGACATGACACTGGTTTTGGTAGCATTGACTCAAAGACGACCCAAGATATGAATTCGACGAAGGCCAGACTAGAGACAAATGGATTTCCCAACTCCGATTCCAATGATGAAAGGGGTGTCATGTTCAAGAGAGACTAGTACTACCACAAACACAGGTACAAAAACACATCTCTTTCCCAAATTCCCCCCCACCATTTATGGCAAGTACCTATTTATTTTTACGCAAGATTGAGGAGGATAACATATGCTTGTAATGTAAGCTCATCCTTCAGACAAGTCCCTCAAAGTATTTTTAACAAACCCTAATAAGGAGTGGTTCAGTCCCATGTGGGTCTTTTGATGTTTGTTTAACGAGTCCAAGGATAGAAAACTAGGGAGATTTTCATGTTTATAGAGTCTAAAAAAAACTTAAAGAGAACTCTCTTAGTTCCTTTTTCATAAAGTAGCTCGATGGGACCAAAAAAGTGATAAAATATCACCCACCGAACGTTTTATTCAAATACTTTTACGAGCGTGAACAGAACAAGGTCGCTCAACAATATTTTCAATTTTATGGAGTGTGAAAACAGATTAAATGATACTCCATGCATGTCATTTTTTGTGTTACCAAGACGAGTACGAAAGGATGACAAAAGTATACTTGATTGCATTCTCATAAATTTTCGAGCATGAGAATGAATGAAGAGTGAACTCGAGGTTTTACTAAAAACCCTAAAAAGTATCAATATGAGTAACGAAGAGAAAAACAAATTGCAGAACAAAGATCCATACTCTGTTAATTAGGACTCTAGTCTTCTCCCTGCAAGAAACAAGAGACTTACGAACCTATTAGTGAAGAGGTATTTTTTACCATTTCATTTTCGTTTGGTGAAGAACTTGTCAAAAAAAACCCTTTTTCACCCCTTACTTTGGTGGGCTATTGCGAATAGCACATGCAATCAATCAACAAATGATTTCCATGAAAACAGTAAGTGCTTCATCTTCTTCCTTTTGAATGGTTTAAAATTCGTTTTTAGTGGTTAAAAAATATTTTTTTGGGCATTTTTGTGGCCGGTGGGCATGCACTGGGGCCGCCACAGGTGGCCTATATAGGGCCCTATGGAAATCAAGGATTTCCATAGGTGCCCAACAAATCACCTACGGAAATCCCACATTATAACTGAAGCTCAATTATGGAGATGAAAAACCAAAATAAAAAAGAAAGCGTTGAACAAAAAAGAATTCCAAAAAGGGTGGATAAAGGTGCTAACTATCCTCTTTTACTTCCATGCAAGTGTTTGATTGCAAAAATGTTGGAATGAAGATAACGTGAGCATGAAGATGATGAATCAATGTCTTTGAATGATCCATGAACCCTTGATTCTCTTCGACAATGTGGTCTGTTGAACTTTTTCAAAGTCTAGGGCATTAGAGCCCAACAAAGACTATTAGAGTACTTGGTCCATGTGTAGGACACGAAACAACAAGTATTTCACGTGGGTGTTCATGTTCTCTCCTTGGACATTGAGGATATTTACTTTATGATGGGGCTATCCCATCGTGGGGCACGAGTGTCTCCGATAGGGGGTCGAGGTGGTGTCTTACCAATGAGCGAGTATATCCATCTTCACTGTGAACTGGATGTTGAAAGGCACAAAGGTAAAGTGGCTATCTGAGGTGTGTGGGATTGGACTCTCAAAACCATCCTCTTTACCATTGCACAGATGGTAGGAAGTGTGTCACCACACATGGTGCTCCAGAGTTACTTTCAATATGCCATTGAATGTCTGAAACCTCAAGTATTCAATTGGTGTGACGTTTTGCTCCGGAGTATGAAGATACAACTCACTAAAAGAAAGAGAGGAGACCTAAAGCAATTTGCATATGGGTCCATTTTGGTGTCTTCATTCTTAGAAAGAGTCCCTCATTTGCGGCTATAGGTAGAGTGGGGGTTACCATCCCCAGGAGACCCAAGAATGAAACANTGCTAGCCTGCGACGTCATTCTAAAAATGTGCCTTGTAGGGGAAGAACTCAACCATTTTCTTCATGGGAAATATTTTTTTGGAAGCCTGAACACATTCCTATGGGGTCATCATCACAGTGACCAAAATAATGTGTAACAGAATTCCCCCCCAAAGTATGAGGATGGAACATGTGACAGCCGAAATACTTTGTAAAATGCGTGTGTGTGTCGGAAACAAGGAGCGCACCAATTAGGAACCTACAAACAATCAAACATCTCCATAGAATTATACCATTTCTGAGGTAGGAATTCCCATGCTTAGATTACAAGTGATTGAAATCATAAATACAAGGCATAGCCACCAATTATACATTGTGGATCCATGCCATCGAAATTCTACATAGCCACCAGAAATACACCGTGGATCTATGTATTAGAAAGTGTAAATTCAAACACAACCACGACACATACAAAGTGGATTTGTGTGTCAATTCAAATCATAAATACTCCATAGAAACTTGGGCAAAAAGATGAATCCCAGGGTCTTCAATCCCGTCATCCATAAGTACGAATCTAACCATGCGATTACAGGTGTTGAATTTGAACATGGTAGAAACCACTTGATTACCGGTCATTGATGAAAAACTGTTACCAAGTGCAAGGGATATTACCATTGATGTCAATGAATCCCATGATACCTTAGTACAATCCAACGAATGTGAATAAATGAGATAAATTCGAGCACTCGATGAAATCTCTCAATCAGGGACCAATGATGTGAATCCAGTATCGAGAGAAAAGAAACCTGCCATTGGGGCATGCAGGCTCTAAGGTACTAAATGATTTCTAAGTCTTATTCCCGGATGATGATTTGAAGTTGACAAGAAAAATACTCGTCACAGGAGGGCCTTGATGTATCTCCCATCAGTGACATGAAATAAGTAACATATTAAGGGTAGATAAAAGTATAAAAATGATTTGAAACTGACACAGGGAAGGCCGACATGGTAAGAAATGACAATTCAGATGGACGACTCAAAGGAGGGCTTGTCTGGACTTCTCTTGAACATATAAATGACATGACACTGGTTTTGGTAGCATTGACTCAAAGACGACCCAAGATATGAATTCGACGAAGGCCAGACTAGAGACAAATGGATTTCCCAACTCCGATTCCAATGATGAAAGGGGTGTCATGTTCAAGAGAGACTAGTACTACCACAAACACAGGTACAAAAACACATCTCTTTCCCAAATTCCCCCCCACCATTTATGGCAAGTACCTATTTATTTTTACGCAAGATTGAGGAGGATAACATATGCTTGTAATGTAAGCTCATCCTTCAGACAAGTCCCTCAAAGTATTTTTAACAAACCCTAATAAGGAGTGGTTCAGTCCCATGTGGGTCTTTTGATGTTTGTTTAACGAGTCCAAGGATAGAAAACTAGGGAGATTTTCATGTTTATAGAGTCTAAAAAAAACTTAAAGAGAACTCTCTTAGTTCCTTTTTCATAAAGTAGCTCGATGGGACCAAAAAAGTGATAAAATATCACCCACCGAACGTTTTATTCAAATACTTTTACGAGCGTGAACAGAACAAGGTCGCTCAACAATATTTTCAATTTTATGGAGTGTGAAAACAGATTAAATGATACTCCATGCATGTCATTTTTTGTGTTACCAAGACGAGTACGAAAGGATGACAAAAGTATACTTGATTGCATTCTCATAAATTTTCGAGCATGAGAATGAATGAAGAGTGAACTCGAGGTTTTACTAAAAACCCTAAAAAGTATCAATATGAGTAACGAAGAGAAAAACAAATTGCAGAACAAAGATCCATACTCTGTTAATTAGGACTCTAGTCTTCTCCCTGCAAGAAACAAGAGACTTACGAACCTATTAGTGAAGAGGTATTTTTTACCATTTCATTTTCGTTTGGTGAAGAACTTGTCAAAAAAAACCCTTTTTCACCCCTTACTTTGGTGGGCTATTGCGAATAGCACATGCAATCAATCAACAAATGATTTCCATGAAAACAGTAAGTGCTTCATCTTCTTCCTTTTGAATGGTTTAAAATTCGTTTTTAGTGGTTAAAAAATATTTTTTTGGGCATTTTTGTGGCCGGTGGGCATGCACTGGGGCCGCCACAGGTGGCCTATATAGGGCCCTATGGAAATCAAGGATTTCCATAGGTGCCCAACAAATCACCTACGGAAATCCCACATTATAACTGAAGCTCAATTATGGAGATGAAAAACCAAAATAAAAAAGAAAGCGTTGAACAAAAAAGAATTCCAAAAAGGGTGGATAAAGGTGCTAACTATCCTCTTTTACTTCCATGCAAGTGTTTGATTGCAAAAATGTTGGAATGAAGATAACGTGAGCATGAAGATGATGAATCAATGTCTTTGAATGATCCATGAACCCTTGATTCTCTTCGACAATGTGGTCTGTTGAACTTTTTCAAAGTCTAGGGCATTAGAGCCCAACAAAGACTATTAGAGTACTTGGTCCATGTGTAGGACACGAAACAACAAGTATTTCACGTGGGTGTTCATGTTCTCTCCTTGGACATTGAGGATATTTACTTTATGATGGGGCTATCCCATCGTGGGGCACGAGTGTCTCCGATAGGGGGTCGAGGTGGTGTCTTACCAATGAGCGAGTATATCCATCTTCACTGTGAACTGGATGTTGAAAGGCACAAAGGTAAAGTGGCTATCTGAGGTGTGTGGGATTGGACTCTCAAAACCATCCTCTTTACCATTGCACAGATGGTAGGAAGTGTGTCACCACACATGGTGCTCCAGAGTTACTTTCAATATGCCATTGAATGTCTGAAACCTCAAGTATTCAATTGGTGTGACGTTTTGCTCCGGAGTATGAAGATACAACTCACTAAAAGAAAGAGAGGAGACCTAAAGCAATTTGCATATGGGTCCATTTTGGTGTCTTCATTCTTAGAAAGAGTCCCTCATTTGCGGCTATAGGTAGAGTGGGGGTTACCATCCCCAGGAGACCCAAGAATGAAACAATGATGTGACCTTATGGCACGGCACGTGGAGGACCCTATAATCAAGTACAATGATGCATTTTTTGATTGGTTAAGGCTCCAAATCTTGATGATTGATGATTATGAGTATGTCGGCCTGGGCTTTCGGGGTGATCCTAACTTGGTTCTCCCTGAGGGATTTCATTGGGGAGATCTAGGTAAGAAAGACATTTTGTTTTTTATAATGTTTTTATGGTTTTTAGGATATTAGATGTTTTTTGTGTTTTCGATCTAAATACTAATCAAAGACTTTTGACTATGCATATGTAGGGCCACATCGACCTCTGGACACATCTCTGAATCAGAGGTGAGGAGAGGCACATGTGGTAGTAGCGTGGGATGCTTATGACTATGAGGCAATGGAGAAGAACTTAGAAGACTTGACGGCAAACATCCCTGACATGTTGATCGAGGAGGTCTCGAGGCGTTATCAACACCATACCATAGGTGTGTCTGGCTCACTTAGTCGGTTACTTCATTGGGAAGCACAGGCAGTGGTGTGCTATCATGAGCGACATCCATGATACTATTTTGAGAGTCATCTGTCATGCTATTTTGTATGAGCCATGGGCTCTATATTTTGATATTTTGGTTTTTGGATGGAAAACAATTTTTGTAAAACTTTTTCATTATATATATACATGAGGCTTCTACTAGCTTTCTCTACTTTTATATACAATGTGTAATGTATGATTGTATTTATAAATGTATCAAATGTCTATCTAACACATAATTAGCTAGACAATCAGTTAATGTATTTAAACATTTAGGAATATCTTCATATTCAATATAATCAAAATAACGTTCCAAGAGAAGAATTCATAGATATACCCATAACAAAGTAGGAATTTGGATAGTGTAGACATTATTTAACTGGAGTACTACTAGCTGTGAATCAAGTCGTACAATGAAGTTGCAAATCCCAAGAGATATAACATTAGACAATAAATATTGTAAATTCTAACCTTGTACAATATCTACTGCAAATCGATATTCAGAAAAGAACAAAAAAGATACAATGGCAAATACAAACATTACACAGAGATTTTTCACCTGGAAACCCAAAC
>JZKD02S1674266.1:50727-66618 GCA_000966675.3 Picea glauca
ATGAAAATGTCTCCTTGGTATATATAGGAGACTAGGAGGCATAATTACAAATAATGGCCTAAAGCCAACATAATTAAAATAACATTACTAATCTAAATTACAACTAATGGCCTAACGCCAACATAAATAAAATAGCATTACTAATCTAATATGCCCCAATTAAGGGGTAATGAGCCAACATTAGGGCTTAACAGTGTCCATCCTACATCTTGTACAATAATATATATAATATAATGAGAAATTTGAAGAAAAAAATACAAACATAATTAGATGTCCATACAAAAATTTACTACCTAAACTAGTAATCTCCCTAGATGATTTCTATATATGATCTACCTAAACTAGTAATCTCCCAATTTACTGCCATAGATCCGCGATACAATTGTAGACACATAGGTACATAGAAAGACAGGTTTATGCATAAACCCCATAGAAGAGATGATACCAGCTTATTGTAGAAAGGATAAGTTGCTACAAAGGCACAGGTTCAAGGACCATTCTGCTGACCAAATTTTTTGTTTCCTTAGTGGCAACTGCCATCTCGGTATTTGTAGAGGTAGTGGAGAGCTTTGGTTATGTCAAAAGCATGTTTCCTCGCAGGCATTGGAATATTTCTATCCGGTCATAGTAATTTCCAATTTAATTCTTTGATTATTTCATTGATCATGGAGTTGATATGATTGAGAGAATCTTCCTTCGTTGATCCAGAATTATCTTTCATATAACATGATATGCACGAAGCTTCTTCTCCATGGGCCCTATCCTCCTGCATTTGATAGCATCATGAATTATCGCATTCAAAACCAAAAGAAATGTGAAATTCAGTGTGCAAACTTCTCGCTTTTGCATTTGATAGGTAGTACCTTGTAGCAGCGTGTGTCACCTCGTAGTCGAAGGAAGGAAGATGCCAAATCATTCAATCTTGATGGAAAATCAATTCCCTTCAAGATGTATTCAGGAAGCGGTACATCCAATGTGAGGATGGTTGTCAATGCCGCTCCACAATAAGCAAAGCTAATTTTCCTGTTCTCAAAGTACTCCTGAAGTGTTGGCAGATAACCACTGGCGATCCACTTTGTTTCTTGAATATACGAATCAAGATAAATCTCCGAGTGCAAGTGCACACATTAACTAATTACCAGGTCAACAAAACATTGTCATAAAGAAATATTTGTTTTTGAAAATACGAAATCCTAGTTTACATACAGCCTTTCGAGCATAGTTGAGTGTATCTCGGCCATGTGTTTTCTCTGCCTCTTGAGCCATTTCAGTTAGGGCTTCTTAGAGTACCATGTACACTCCTTTCATATAATCTGGAAGGTGCTCTGTCTCCAACGGATCCCATCTGATCAAGCATATATGTATGTTATTATACACACAAATTTTGGTGTATAATTCATTACAGAGACAAGATACAGTATTGCTCTAAATTTCATTGAATGCTCATCACCACCTCCTGATTGCTTCTGTGAAGAGTTCGATTTCGTCCATCATTCCGAATGTGTCATAGATATCGTCCAAAACAGTGTTAAGATGACACATTTTGAAAAATCCCAGTCTGAATGCACAATGTTTGGGGTCATTCGCAATGCAAGACCCCAAAGTGTAGTATTCCACGTGACGATGCAGACTGAAGGCCAGTTTAGGCAAACCCGAATCTTTCCACCATCTACACATCTAGATATCATGGATTTTTAAATTATTCCCTATCAAATAGACATCTGTCCATGAAAATGACATCTAATGACACAACTCATCACCCGGAGATATATTGTAACTCCTTTTGTTGCAAGGAGTGAAAGATATTGAACTCCAATATTGCTAGTTCTAAAGGTTTCTCTCCGTCCATATATTGCGTCCTAAAAAAATGAAATGCACAGTATCTAAATACAAAGACATTTACACTTTCCCTCTGAACAAATCCACAAATTAAAATGAATATATAATGACTAAATGTTAAAAATGGGATGAAATTATGAGCGTGCTGCTACTTATTCTTCTTGAGCCATGGGCTACTAGGATATCCAAATACGTCCATGTAATTCCTTGCTTCCAATCTTGGCATATTTGTGTGCCAACCATATTCCAAAGCATAGGCTATCNAGATATCATGGATTTTTAAATTATGCCCTATCAAATAGATGTCTGTCCATCAAAATGACATCTAATGACACAACTCATCACCTGGAGATATATTGTAACTCCTCCTGTTGCAAGGAGTGAAAGATATTGAACTCCAATTTTGCTAGTTCTAAAAGTTTCTCGCCGTCCATATATTGCGTCCTGAAAAAATGAAATGCATAGTATCTAACAACAAAGACATTTACACTTTCCCTCTAAACAAATCCACAAATTAAAATGAATATATAATGACTAAATGTTAAAAACGGGATGAAATTATGAGCGTGCTCCTACTTATTCTTCTTGAGCCATGGGCTACTAGGATGTCCAAATACGTCCATGTAATTCCTTGCTTCCAATCTTGGCATATTTGTGTGCCAACCATATTCCAAAGCATAAGCTATCTGCAAACCACATAATCTAAACGATAACACAGATAACAACACCACATACTAAAATGACACAAAAATGATATTAGCGGCCCATGTATTATTAGTTCTGCNATTGTTGCATCCACTGTCCAACAACCAGAGATCTTTAGGTTGTTCTTCAGTCTTGTGGCATGAGAGAAACATACCTCCTGAGGTTTCCCCCGTGTGATTTGACACATGTACTCTGGCTAAAAGCTGATCTTCTTGCTTCTTCCTGCAATCAGATTCATAGTGCCCATACTTCTTGCAGTAATAGCATTGTATGCTTGATTTCTCATTTGATCTTCTCCCTCTGCCTCTTTGAGGCTGAAAACTCTAATTCTGATTTTGTTGTCTGTGTGATTGGAAGTGTTGATTCGGTTGTCGTTGTCTGTGTCCTCCACTGGAATGAGGATTTCTATGACTGCTCCCTCTTCCTTGGTGATCTCTACCTCACCCTCTGCCTCTCCCTCTGCTAAAGTACCATTTCAAATTTCTTTGGTAAACTTCTGAGGATTTTCTCAACAATTCGTTGATCAGTGATGGTTTCACCAGTTAGTCTGATCTGGTTCACGATGCCCATGACTCTGGTCATGAACTGATCCACATTTTCGGACTCTGTCATCCTTAGAGTCTCGAATTACGTTCTTAAGGTCTGTAGTTTAACTGTTTTGACCCTGTCATTTCCTTGGTAGGAATATTTAAGGATGTCCTAGGCCTTTTTTGAAGTACCAACACCTGTGAGTTTTGAGAAAATCAAGTCATCCACAGAATTTTGAATCCAAAATTTAGCTTTATTTTCTCTGTTTCTTTGCATCGCCTGAGAAATTTTCTATTGATTAGTCATCGTGGACAGGTCTGGTGGATTTGGTTCCACATATCCATGGTCCACTGGATCCCAGCACTCCTGTGCTTGCAAGAAGGATCTCATCTGAAGAGACCAGAACTCATAGTTCCTTCCAAGAAGAATCAAACCCTGAGTTGGTCCTAAATTGCTAGATGTCGCCATATTTTAAAAATTTTAGCAAAAAACAGAAAGAAAATTCGTATTTACATGTTTCTTGCATGTAATTTGTAGTGACTTCAGAACTCTGTGATTCAAAATTTCGCGATTTTCGACTTCGCGTGTTTTGGTTTCACGACTCAAACGTGCGACCTTTTGGTCTCTTGACTTCTGAAAAGCCGATTCCCAAAATGTCGAGTCCCGATTTCCTTCTTTCGTGCTTTCGGGACTTCAAATACCGAAATGCAAAAATGTGCCTATTAGACAATCAACGGTCTAGATCTGTTGATCATCTGATGGTCCAGATCCTTTCAGGATTTCAGGATTCTGGGTTTCGCGACTTCGCAAACCCTGTTAGCAAGCTTTTCTGACTCCTTGATTCCCCGATCTCTGATTTACCGAAATGTCGATGGCCCTTTCCTTTTGGGACTTTCCCCGAAGGCCTAGCTTGTTGCCACGTGTCCCCTTAAGATGGGCGGTCCTCGTCGTTTCGCGATTTGGCGACTTGCGACTCCAAATCCTCTGTCTATTTGAAACCCTGGTAGCTGAGATGCTGACGGTTTTCTCGATCTCCGCCACGTGTCCGAATGAATGGATGGCTGTGATCTTTTCAGGATTTCGGGACTTTCGCCATGGAGTGTTGTGACATTTCATCAACAAGACCTCCGATATCCCAAACTCTGAAATGTCAAAATGATGGCACTTGGATCTGCTGCCACTTGTCCTCTAAGATGGATGGCTCACAATCCTCTTGGGATTTCGTGATTTGTGATGTCAGGATTTCATGTATCAGGGTTTTGGAGAGCAGTCTCAGTCGCTTGTCCAACGCCCGATCCCCAATTTTGCAATTGGATCAGATCGACGGCTCACGATCTATCTCGATCCAACGGTATAGAATAACTCATGATTTCACAATTCACGAATTCTCATGGCAGTCTTCTGACCTTTACACCTTGCCAGTCAGCGAAATGCTGAGATGTCGCCACGTGTCTCTTGATGGATGGTCCAGATGATTTCATGACATCGCAAATTGAATTTCTCCTGTGCACTCTAGAGGACTAAACCTTGTGCACTTTCTTGCTGATCCAACAGTTGTCAGTCCTCTGCGCAAGATCTAATGGCTGAAATTCTTTTGCCTTTTCTGTGCTCTCTTCGTCCCTTCTGAACTGGATTTCCACCTTGGATTTGTTCGCAGGACAAATCTTACGGCCGCAACGATTTTTCTTTGAACCTGAGATGCGTTCTTTACTGCCTTTGCAAGGATTTTCTTCTGCGGAAGAAAAATTCATGAATCTTTCAAAGATTTGAAAGAATTTCACGAGTTCTTTGTTCTGCTACAATCTTTGACAGATTTGAGTGATTTATGAAATGATTTAAACACTTCTTCTTTCTGCAACTGTCTTTCATGAATTTGAAAAAATGCTTTGAATTCTTCGAGATTTCCCACCTCCTGCAGCTCTTCTTCATGAACCTTTGATGATTCTTTGAAAATTGTACAAGAATCTTTACTATTTCTTCCTTCTCAGTCTCTGCTTCCTTCTCGTGTTTCTGCTCCTTGAAACTTTCGAGCGTAGTATGCTCTGCGACCTCGTGTGAGCTTCTTACGCTGATATTTTGAGCGTATGACGGTCTACTTCCTCATGGAATTTTCCTGCAAGGATCTTTCGAGAGTATGACGAACAACTCTCCAAGCCTTGTGAAAAGTTTGCGTCGAATGCTCTCAAGATATGTGTAAGCTCTGTGCTTGTTTGAGGATTGTGTTGCTCTCCAGCCTGTGTGAAGAGGCTTACTACTGTAGCTCTGATACCATGATAAATTGTGAAGCAAGAAATGCAGAGAGAAAGAATAGAACATAAAATAGTATATTAGAATATAAGAAGAAGAGTACAAAANTTTGAAAGCATTGGCGATTGACTCATCTGTGAGATGCAGTTTGGTCTCATGTGTCACCAGAGAACCAATTAGTTCATCTGTTGAAAAACATGATAGATCCTTGGATTCAAGGATTTTTGTTACAACCATTTCGAATTTCTTTGGTAAACTTTTGAGGATTTTCTCAACAATTCATTGATCAGTGATGGTTTCACCAGTTAGTCTGATCTGGTTCACGATGCCCATGACTCTGGTCATGAACTGATCCACATTTTCGGACTCTGTCATCCTTAGAGTCTCGAATTACGTTCTCAAGGTCTGTAGTTTAACTGTTTTGACCCTTTCATTTCCTTGGTAGGAATATTTAAGGATGTCCTAGGCCTGTTTTGAAGTACCAACACCTATGAGTTTTGAGAAAATCGAGTCATCCACAGAATTTTGAATCCAAAATTTAGCTTTATTTTCTCTGTTTCTCTGTGTCACCTGAGCAATTTTCTATTGATTAGTCATCGTGGACAGGTCTGGTGGATTTGGTTCCACATATCCATGATCCACTGGATCCCAGCACTCCTGTGCTTGCAATAAGGATCTCATCCGAAGAGACCAGAACTCATAGTTCCTTCCAACAAGAATCAGACCCTGAGTTGGTCCTAAATTGCTAGATGTCACCATATTTTAAAAATTTTAGCAAAAAACAGAAAGAAAATTCGTATTTACATGTTTCTTGCATGTAATTTGTAGTGACTTCAGAACTCTGTGATTCAAAATTTCGCGAGTTTCGACTTCGCGTGTTTTGGTTTCATGACTCAAACGTGCGACCTTTTGGTCTCTTGAATTTCGAAAAGCCGATTCCYGAAATGTCGAGTTCCGATGTCCTTCTTTCGTGCTTTCGGGACTTCAAATACCAAAATGCAAAAATGTGCCTATTGGACAATCAACGGTCTAGATCCGTTGATCATCTGACGGTCCATATCCTTTCAGGATTTCAGGATTCTGGGTTTCGCGACTTCGCAAACCCTGTTAGCAAGCTTTTCTGACTCCTTGATTCCCAGATATTTGATTTACCGAAATGTCGATGGCCCTTTCCTTTTGGGACTTTCCTCGAAGGCCTAGCTTGTTGCCACGTGTCCCCTTAAGATGGGCGGTCCTCATCATTTCGTGATTTCGGGACTTGTGACTCCAAATCCTCTGTCTACTTGAAACCCCGGTAGCTGAGATGCCGACGGTTTTCTCGATCTCCACCACATGTCCGAATGAATGGACGGCTGTGATCTTTTCAGGATTTCGAGACTTTYGCCATGGAGTGTTGTGACATTTCATCAACAAGACCTCCGATATCCCAAACTCTGAAATGTCAAAATGATGGCACTTGGATCTGCTGCCACTTGTCCTCTGAGATRGATGGCTCACAATCCTCTTGGGATTTCGTGATTTGTGATGTCAGGATTTCATGTATCGGGGTTTTGGAGAGAAGTCTTAGTTGCTTGTCCAACGCCCGATCCCCAATTTTTCAATTGGATCAGATCGACGGCTCACGATATATCTCGATCCAATGGTCCATAATAACTCATGATTTCACAATTCACGAATTCTCATGGCAGTCTTCTAACCTTTACACCTTGCGAGTCAGTGAAATACTGAGATGTCACCACGTGTCTCTTGATGGATGGTCCAGATGATTTCATGACATCGAAAATCAAATTTCTCCTGTGCACTCTAGAGGACTAAACCTTGTGCACTTTCTTGCTGATCCAATAGCTATCAGTCCTCTGCGCAAGATCTAATGGCTGAAATTCTTTTGCCTTTTCTACGCTCTCTTCGTCCCTTCTGAACTAGATTTCCACCTTGGATTTGTTCACAGGACAAATCTTACGGCCGCAACAGTTTTTCTTTGAACCTGAGATGCGTTCTTTACTGCCTTTGCAAGGATTTTCTTTTGCGGAAGAAAAATTCATGAATCTTTCAAAGATTTGAAAGAATTTCACGAGTTCTTTGTTCTGCTGCAATCTTTGACAGATTCGAGCAATTTATGAAATGATTTAAACACTTCTTCTTTCTGCAACTATCTTTCATGAATTTGAAAAAATGCTTTGAATTCTTCGAGATTTCCCACCTCCTACAGCTCTTCTTCATGAACCTTTGATGATTCTTTGAAAATTGTACAAGAATATTTACTATTTCTTCCTTCTCAGTCTTTGCTTCCTTCTCGTGTTTCTGCTCCTTGAAACTTTTGAGCGTAGTATGCTCTGCGACCTCGTGTGAGCTTCTTATGCTGATATTTTGAGCGTATGACGGTCTACTTCCTCATGGAAGTTTCCTACAAGGATCTTTCGAGAGTATGACGAACAACTCTCCAAGCCTTGTGAAAAGTCTGCATCGAATGCTCTCAAGATATGTGTAAGCTTTGTGCTTGTTTGAGGATCGTGTTGCTCTCCAGCCTATGTGAAGAGGCTTACTACTATAGCTCTGATACCATGATAAATTGTGAATAAAGAAATGTAGAGAGAAAGAATAGAACATAAAATAGTATATTAGAATATAAGAAGAAGAGTACAAAATGAGTACATGAAGAAGTTAATGAAGAAGTACTATGCAAAGGGAAATAGATGNCCAAATCCTCTGTCTACTTGAAACCCCGGTAGCTGAGATGCCGACGGTTTTCTCGATCTCCACCACATGTCCGAATGAATGGACGGCTGTGATCTTTTCAGGATTTCGAGACTTTTGCCATGGAGTGTTGTGACATTTCATCAACAAGACCTCCGATATCCCAAACTCTGAAATGTCAAAATGATGGCACTTGGATCTGCTGCCACTTGTCCTCTGAGATGGATGGCTCACAATCCTCTTGGGATTTCGTGATTTGTGATGTCAGGATTTCATGTATCGGGGTTTTGGAGAGAACTCTTAGTTGCTTGTCCAACGCCCGATCCCCAATTTTTCAATTGGATCAGATCGACGGCTCACAATATATCTCGATCCAATGGTCCAGAATAACTCATGATTTCACAATTCACGAATTCTCATGGCAGTCTTCTGACCTTTACACCTTGCGAGTCAGTGAAATGCTGAGATGTCACCATGTGTCTCTTGATGGATGGTCCAGATGATTTCATGACATCACAAATTGAATTTCTCCTGTGCACTCTAGAGGACTAAACCTTGTGCACTTTCTTGCTGATCCAATAGCTGTCAGTCCTCTGCGCAAGATCTAATGGTTGAAATTCTTTTGCCTTTTCTACGCTCTCTTCGTCCCTTCTGAACTGGATTTCCACCTTGGATTTGTTCACAGGACAAATCTTACGGCCGCAACAGTTTTTCTTTGAACCTGAGATGCGTTCTTTACTTCCTTTGCAAGGATTTTCTTCTGCGGAAGAAAAATTCATGAATCTTTCAAAGATTTGAAAGAATTCCACGAGTTCTTTGTTCTGCTGCAATCTTTGACAGATTCGAGCAATTTATGAAATGATTTAAACACTTCTTCTTTCTGCAACTATCTTTCATGAATTTGAAAAAATGCTTTGAATTCTTCGAGATTTCCCACCTCCTACAGCTCTTCTTCATGAACCTTTCATGATTCTTTGAAAATTGTACAAGAATCTTTACTATTTCTTCCTTCTCAGTCTTTGCTTCCTTCTCGTGTTTCTGCTCCTTGAAAATTTCGAGCGTAGTATGCTCTGCGACCTCGTGTGAGCTTCTTATGCTGATATTTTGAGCGTATGATGGTCTACTTCCTCATGGAAGTTTCCTACAAGGATCTTTCAAGAGTATGACGAACAACTCTCCAAGCCTTGTGAAAAGTCTGCATCGAATGCTCTCAAGATATGTGTAAGCTCTGTGCTTGTTTGAGGATCGTGTTGCTCTCCAACCTATTTGAAGAGGCTTACTACTGTAGCTCTGATACCATGATAAATTGTGAAGCAAGAAATGCAGAGAGAAAGAATAGAACATAAAATAGTATATTAGAATATAAGAAGAAGAGTACAAAATGAGTACATGAAGAAGTTAATGAAGAAGTACTATGCAAAGGGAAATAGATGAGCTAAATAGGCTCAAGAAGAAAAAGAATAGAAAGTATAGCTGGCCAGGACAACTAACAATGTATAGTCAGATTGTTGAGGTTACATTATATTTAACAAAAATCTGGTTAGATTCAGACCCACCATTTTTTTCCCCTGAAAATCTAGTCTATTTACTCCTGAGTTTTCAAATAATCCTGAAAAAAATTNGGATTCTGGGTTTCGCGACTTCGCAAACCCTGTTAGCAAGCTTTTCTGACTCCTTGATTCCCCGATCTCTGATTTACCGAAATGTCGATGGCCCTTTCCTTTTGGGACTTTCCCCAAAGTCCTAGCTTGTTTCCACGTGTCCCCTTAAGATGGGCGGTCCTCGTCGTTTCACGATTTTGCGACTTGCGACTCCAAATCCTCTGTCTACTTGAAACCCCGGTAGCTGAGATGCCGACGGTTTTCTCGATCTCCGCCACATGTCCGAATGAATGGATGGCTGTGATCTTTTTAGGATTTCAGGACTTTTGCCATGGAGTGTTGTGACATTTCATCAACAAGACCTCTGATATCCCAAACTCTGAAATGTCAAAATGATGGCACTTGGATCTGCTGCCACTTGTCCTCTGAGATGGATGGCTCACAATCCTCTTGGGATTTCGTGATTTGTGATGTCAGGATTTCATGTATCGGGGTTTTGGAGAGCATTCTCATTCGCTTGTCCAATGCCCGATCCCCAATTTTGCAATTGGATCAGATCGATGGCTCACAATCTATCTCGATCCAATGGTCCAGAATAACTCATGATTTCACAATTCACAAATTCTCATGGCAGTCTTCTGACCTTTACACCTTGCAAGTCAGTGAAATGCTGAGATGTCACCACGTGTCTCTTGATGGATGGTCCAGATGATTTCATGACATCGCAAATCGAATTTCTCCTGTGCGCTCTAGAGGACTAAACCTTGTGCACTTTCTTGCTGATCCAACGACTGTCAGTCCTCTGCGCAAGATCTAATGGCTGAAATTCTTTTTCCTTTTCTGCGCTCTCTTCGTCCCTTCTGAACTGAATTTCCACCTTGGATTTGTTCGCAGGACAAATCTTACAGCCGCAGCGGTTGTTCTTTGAACCTGAGATGCATTCTTTACTGCCTTTGCAAGGATTTTCTTCTACGGAAGAAAAATTCATGAATCTTTCAAAGATTTGAAAGAATTTCATGAGTTCTTTGTTTTGCTGCAATCTTTGACAGATTTGAGCGATTTATGAAATGATTTAAACACTTCTTCTTTCTGCAACTATCTTTCATGAATTTGAAAAAATGATTTGAATTCTTCGAGATTTCCCACCTCCTGCAGCTCTTCTTCATGAACCTTTGATGATTATTTGAAAATTGTACAAGAATCTTTACTATTTCTTCCTTCTCAGTATCTGCTTCCTTCTCGTGTTTCTGCTCCTTGAAACTTTCGAGCGTAGTATGCTCTGCGACCTCGCGTGAGCTTCTTACGCTGATATTTTGAGCGTATGACGGTCTACTTCCTCATGGAAGTTTCCTGCAAGGATCTTTCGAGAGTATGACGAACAACTCTCCAAGCCTTGTGAAAAGTCTGCGTCGAATGCTCTCAAGATATGTGTAAGCTCTGTGCTTGTTTGAGGATCGTGTTGCTCTCCAGCCTGTGTGAAGAGGCTTACTATTGTAGCTCTGATACCATGATAAATTTTGAAGCAAGAAATGCAGAGAGAAAGAATAGAACATAAAATAGTATATTAGAATATAAGAAGAAGAGTACAAAATGAGTACATGAAGAAGTTAATGAAGAAGTACTATGCAAAGGGAAATAGATGAGCTAAATAGGCTCAAGAAAAAAAAGAATAGAAAGTATAGCTGGCCAGGACAACCCACCATCTGGTTAGATTCAGACCCACCATTTTTTTCCCCTGAAAATCTAGTCTATTTACTCCTGAGTTTTCAAATAATCCTGAAAAAAATTCAACTAATAATTTATTAACGAAATGTGGNAAGAATCAATGCATGAAAGTAAATCTTTGTTACCTGTCATGTGATTGCTGCATCCATTGTCCAACAACCAGAGATCTTTAGGTTGTTCTTCAGTCTTGTGGCATGAGAGAAACATACCTCCTAAGGTTTCCCCTGTGTGATTTGACACATGTACTCTGCCTGAAAGCTGATTTGCTTGCTTCTTCTTGCAATCAGATTCATAGTGCCCATACTTCTTGCAGTAATAGCATTATATGCTTGATTTCTCATTTGATCTTCTCCCTCTGCCTCTTTGAGGCTGAAAACTCTAATTCTGATTTTGTTGTCTGTGTGATTGGAAGTGTTGATTCGGTTGTTGTTGTCTGTGTCCCCCACTGGAATGAGGATTTCTATGACTGCTCCCTCTTCCTTGGTGATCTCTATCTCGCCCTCTGCCTCTCCCTCTGCTAAAGGAGAATTTTGTTTTGAAAGCATTGGCGATTGACTCATCTGTGAGATGCAATTTGGTCTCATGTGTCACCAGAGAACCAATTAGTTCATCTGTTGAAAAACATGATAGATCCTTGGATTCAAGGATTTTTGTTACAACCATTTCGAATTTCTTTGGTAAACTCATGAGGATTTTCTCAACAATTCGTTGATCAGTGATGGTTTCACCAGTTAGTCTGATCTCGTTCACGATGCCCATGACTCTGGTCATGAACTGATCCACATTTTCGGACTCTGTCATCCTTAGAGTCTCGAATTACGTTCTCAAGGTCTGTAGTTTAACTGTTTTGACCCTGTCATTTCCTTGGTAGGAATATTTAAGGATGTCCTAGGCCTGTTTTGAAGTACCAACACCTGTGAGTTTTGAGAAAATCGAGTCATCCACAGAATTTTGAATCCAAAATTTAGCTTTATTTTCTCTGTTTCTCTGCATCGCCTGAGCAATTTTCTATTGATTAGTCATCATGGACAGGTCTGGTGGATTTGGTTCCACATATCCATGATCCACTGGATCCCAGCACTCCTGTGCTTGCAAGAAGGATCTCATCCGAAGAAACCAGAACTCATAGTTCCTTCCAAGAAGAATCAGACCCTGAGTTGGTCCTAAATTGCTAGATGTCGCCATCTTTTAAAAATTTTAGCAAAAAACAGAAAGAAAATTCGTATTTACATGTTTCTTGCATGTAATTTGTAGTGACTTCAGAACTCTGTGATTCAAAATTTCGCGAGTTTCGACTTTGCGTGTTTTGGTTTCACGACTCAAACATGCGACCTTTTGGTCTCTTGACTTCCGAAAAGACGATTCCCGAAATGTCGAGTCCCGATGTCCTTCTTTCGTTCTTTCGGGACTTCAAATATCGAAATGCCAAAATGTGCCTATTGGACAATCAACGGTCTAGATCTGTTGATCATCTGACGGTCCAGATCCTTTCAGGATTTCAGGATTCTGGGTTTCGCGACTTTGCAAACCCTGTTAGCAAGCTTTTCTGACTCGTTGATTCCCCGATCTCTGATTTACCGAAATGTCGATGGCCCTTTCCTTTTGGGACTTTCCCCGAAGGCCTAGCTTGTTTCCACATGTCCCCTTAAGATGGGCGGTCCTTGTCGTTTCGCGATTTCGCGACTTGCGACTCCAAATCCTCTGTCTACTTGAAACCCCGATAGCTGACATGCCGACGGTTTTCTTGATCTCCGCCACGTGTCCGAATGAATGGACGGCTGTGATCTTTTCAGGATTTCGGGACTTTCGCCATGAAGTGTTGTGACATTTCATCAACAAGACCTCCGATATCCCAAACTCTGAAATGTCAAAATGATGGCACTTGGATCTGTTGCCACTTGTCCTCTGAGATGGATGGCTCACAATCCTCTTTGGATTTCGTGATTTGTGATGTCAGGATTTCATGTATCGGGGTTTTGGAGAGCAGTCTCAGTCGCTTGTCCAACGCCCGATCCCCAATTTTTCAATTGGATCAGATCGGCGACTCACGCTCTATCTCGATCCAACGGTCCAGAATAACTCATGATTTCACAATTCACGAATTCTCATGGCAGTCTTTTGACCTTTACACCTTGCGAGTCAGCGAAATGTTGAGATGTCGCCACGTTTCTCTTGATGGATGGTCCAGATGATTTCATGACATCGCAAATCGAATTTCTCCTGTGCGCTCTAGAGGACTAAACCTTGTGCACTTTCTTGCTGATCCAACAAATTTCAGTCCTCTACGTAAGATCTAATGGCTGAAATTCTTTTTCCTTTTCTACGCTCTCTTCATCCCTTCTGAACTGGATTTCCACCTTGGATTTGTTCGTAGGACAAATCTTACGGCCGCAATGGTTTTTCTTTGAACCTGAGATGCGTTCTTTACTGCCTTTGCAAGGATTTTCTTCCGCGGAAGAAAAATTCATGAATCTTTAAAAGATTTGAAAGAATTTCACGAGTTCTTTGTTCTGCTACAATCTTTGACAGATTTGAGCGATTTATGAAATGATTTAAACACTTCTTCTTTCTGCAACTATCTTTCATGAATTTGAAAAAATGCTTTGAATTCTTCGATATTTCCCACCTCCTGCATCTCTTCTTCATGAACCTTTGATGATTCTTTGAAAATTGTACAAGAATCTTTACTATTTCTTCCTTCTCAGTCTCTGCTTCCTTCTCGTGTTTCTTCTCCTTGAAAATTTCGAGCGTAGTATGCTCTGCGACCTCGCGTGAGCTTCTTACGCTAATATTTTGAGCGTATGACGGTCTACTTCCTCATGGAAGTTTCCTGCAAGGATCTTTCGAGAGTATGACGAACAACTCTCCAAGCCTTGTGAAAAGTATGTGTTGAATGCTCTCAAGATATGTGTAAGCTCTGTGCTTGTTTGAGGATCGTGTTGCTCTCCATCCTGTGTGAAGAGGCTTACTACTGTAGCTTTGATACCATGATAAATTGTGAAGCAAGAAATGCAGAGAGAAAGAATAGAACATAAAATAGTATATTAGAATATAAGAAGAAGAGTACAAAATGAGTACATGAAGAAGTTAATGAAGAAGTACTATGCAAAGGGAAATAGATGAGCTAAATAGGCTCAAGAAAAAAAAGAATAGAAAGTATAGCTAGCCAAGACAACTGACAATGTATAGTCAGACTGTTGAGGTTACATTATATTTAACAAAAATCTGGTTATAGTCAGACCCACCATTTTTTTCCCCTGAAAATCTAGTCTATTTACTCCTGAGTTTTCAAATAATCCTGAAAAAAATTCAACTAATAATTTATTAACGAAATGTGGATATACACCTNGATTTCCCTCTCCTGCACATTCCAAGATTTGGGATTGTTATATGGAGAGGCTTAAGCTCACGACTAGAAATGATCAACGATCTGGGTAGGCACAATTTGTAAGCCAACGGTATGATAGAAACAGGAGACATTCCTGCTCGCTTATATGATATGATAACTTTTGACCCGACAAGATAGCTCAAAATAATGAACTAATATATATAGAGTAGAACCATGTTAATGCCATTGGTATTGGTATGTATATACTAGCACGGCCACTAACTCGCGGCTGGTGAACACCAAAAGAGTTACGGTCGATAAAAAAACTCTCGCTTTAAAAAAAATACCCAGCCAGATAATGAAACTCTAAAGAATTTCAAAAGTTAATCATTTAAACGTGGCAATCATATGATGTTACAGTAATTTCTTAATATGATTAGGTAAATGTTAAAAAGTAAACGGGTTAACAGATGCATTTATAAATGCAAAGAAGTTATCAACAATAAATCTGATCGATTGATTTTGGAGGACGACTAAGAATAGACCAAAATCTTCAATGCATAACCATCAGATTAGAATTTAAGATTAAAAGATCATTAATTATGCCCATCTCCAATAGGTATATGCCTTTCGGCGTAATAAGACTTCTTTCCCATGGACAACACTGATTTGAGAGCCAGTGTTGGAATTTGGTTTATTTGAGTTATGCGTAGGCGGAGCTGAGATCATGGATCTCACCCATTTTTGTGGGTTATTTGGACCCAATAAGGGGTTCTCTAGGGTTTTTGTAATGGTTTTTTCCATGTTTAGGCCTTATTCTAAGGGTTTGTAAAAGTATAAATAAAAGAAGAATGTATGGTAGAAGTAGTAGTCTTTTGAGGTAAGTGCAAGTAGTTCGAGTGGATTTGTGTAGGGGAATGCATCTGTGTTAGGGATTTGTGCTTGATAGAGAGTTGGCTATGGGCCTTGACCTAGTTTTGGAAGGAGGATCTGGCACTCAGTGCACAGATCTCATGTCCAGTGTGAAGCTTTACTCTGTGGCTTAGTGCACATGAGTGGATGAATGTAAGATTCAAATGAATAATAAAGAGGTGAATTGGTTGGTGGACGTATCCCCACACCGGGGTGAACCGCATATATCTTGTGTCTTATGACTCACTTTGTGCAATGTTATCTTTGTTATGTTTTTCTTAGTGCTTATATTAGAATGTATAATGAATATGT
>JZKD02S1674268.1:13228-23619 GCA_000966675.3 Picea glauca
AAGACATGGAATGACATGGAGTGATAAGGCAATGACTGGAATGACAAGGAAAGGCAAGGAATGGAAATAAAATAATACCATAAAAACCATAAAATGAAGCCAAAATTATTCCTTTTACATACCTATGGTCATTCAAGTAGACCATCGGGATCACTTCTAATATTGATGGTCTCCATTAAATTCTTGTGCTCAGAGTAAGACAAGAAGTATCATACATTTGATGAGTTCTTACTTGGAATTATTTGTAGTTGGAGGTTTGTACCAATAACCAAGTTTTTAAAGTGGTATATAACTTGACTTGGTTTATAATCTTGAAATACATAACGACCTTTATTTTGTGTTCTTTCATCATGTGTCATATATTCTCCTTTAATAACCATTGACCCAATCATAAATTCAATGCCTTCGAAGTCTGTTACCGATCACATGAGGGTCTACTTTCCCTCTAAGCATCATTCCAACCAACAATTTGTGCCCCATTAATTATCTCTTGGGGAAACCATTGCATATATGTTCCCTGCAAAAAATGGAGGGCCAAAATGTGAGTCCACTAAATGACCGAAATATAAAACATTGATGTTAATTATTCAAAATTTAATAGAAGGATTCAATGAACCTGGTAGTATGAGAGCTGAGACATGATCATAATCTGTTGAAATACTTGATTGGTCCACCTCCAACTAGGATAATTCCATAATTATACATTGGCCAATGGGGGTTGATACATGATCCCATATATCAACCCAGTTTGTCGCTTCACAATCATCCCATTCATTACTACTACATGGACCACATAAGAAAGAGAGTTTTCTCATCCATATTTCAACTATTTCATTTTTTGATGTTCTAACTGAATGGAACCATGAGTTCCCTGAATTGTTTTGCATTCATACCACTGTGATCAATCTACATAGACCACCTCCCAAAAATATCTATGTAAATGTTCTTTCCTGTGTGATTGGCCTTCACGGGTTCCTGTTCCCTATCCCGTTATTGAAGAAAACCATTCGACAATGGATTTCACATCTTGAATGAAGAAAGTATTTTTTAACTTCATTTCTTGCCTATGTAACACTTTTTTTATGCATGCACTTGCTCCATCATGCTCCCATTTCTTGTGCCCATACTCAAAATAGTTCCAAATGTGTGGTACCTTTAGTGTTTTTTGCAACATACACAACCATTGAAATACACAAGAATTTTTGAACTGGCCTGTGCAATCATCTGACCAAATCCAATGTTGATCCATTTGTATGTTCTTCTCTTTAAGGTGATTGTAGAACAACTAAAAACAATGTTGCACGTATGCTAATTCATGGCACCGATCATTGCTTATGTAGAAGTGATACTCTTTCAATATAACTTTGTTTTGTTCATTACTATCCGGTCCATGCCTATATGTGATATGGACCATTATGTTGACCTGCTCTGAGTGATAATATTGGCTTTGAATCTCATTTTACTGTTGAAGGGTGTATTTCTTAGCAAAATCAACCACTGATAACACAGTACCAATGAGAAATGTATCTTTGCATGTTCAAAAATTCTTGTCTTACCATTGAGCCACATGGACATGATGAACATAATGCTGTGTCTTTTCAACGAAGTCCTTCATGAAGTCACAAAATTGTACTTGGGAAATAACCAATTGTATCTTTTTTCTTTTTCGTCCTCCATCAATATCATATGCAACATATTTAAATATTTTCAAGGTAACCTCCTTCCTCCCCAATTCATACTCACCGCTTACATGGATGCACTTGCTCAATAATGTCATTCCACCATACTCGAGGCATGTGCCATCTAAGCATGCTTTTTGAAAAAATGTAAAACCCTCTGGCCTTGTACAAAAGATGTTGTGAATAAAGTCTCTAGATGACGACAACGACAATATAACTGATCATTCCTAGAAGAGGGTGTTATGGAAAACATGATACATATGTGTGTGTGTGTGTGTGTGTGTTGTTGACGCCTAAAAAAAAGAGTAACATAAAGGTCCTTCTTGCAAATAGGTTGCAATGCATTATTACTTATATATATCTTAAATACTACTAGATAGGTGGGACCCCTTTATAAAAGAAATGATAGAAAGCACTTTTCTTATTTGTGTTTCTAATTACCTTGCGAAAAAGATTCACAGTTTCGAAGAATAAGAGTGGAAATCCTAACCTATTTACATGTGAAACTAATGGATGATAAGGGTGCTAACAATTTGATTTCAAAATAAAATAAATGTTTATTGTATTAAACATATTAGTCCACTCTTTCTAACCTTATGTTTTGATTTATTGTTTCAAATATCAATAATACACCACTCATGATATATTTACATGCATGGGAAAATACTTATTATGTTGGATATGATACCCCACTAGCTAGGAATGTGGGACATATTATTTTGATGCTAAGTGTTAAATGGTCTATTATTGTTATGGAGTTCATATTAGCATCTGATTCGACTTTGAATTTGGAAATGATACTTTATGTTCTATGCATTTAGATATGTGATGGCATTATTCTATGATTGGAATAAGATTTTTGGAAATTGGAAGAGCTATATTTTTTGTTGTGGTTGATGGCATTAAATGAGAAAATAAGGGAAGCGATGTGCATTTACTACACATCCTTCTTACCCTACCTCGAAGCTACCACCTTTAATTTCTCCTTGCATTCATTTTGCTACTTTGGTTAGTAGCACCTCAATTGTGCTCGACCATTGGTGGAAAAATAGTTGTGATCTTAAGATTTCTAGTATTCTTCTCACATGTATGTTAGCTCTTACCTCTCCATTCATGATGGTCATCTCTACTCCAGATAAAATTATTATGTTGTCTCCTGTAGTTTTCATGTGGAATGTGTTTGTTTTCTGAAGCTTTTAATGGATTTACTATGGAAAGTTTGGTTGCATAACTCACATTTTGAATTGGGTTTCTTCCTGTTGGAATTAAAATGTTTCAAACTGGAAATAATGTTCCAGATTTTTCTCTGTTTGAGTTGTGTGGTCGTATGGGCCTAGAGCGAAGGTGATATTACTATGATATGGCTATTGATAAGTAATTTTAGGTGAAGGTGTTCATTTTCGCTCATTTTGTATGATTATTTCCGAGGGTTTCCTCTGTAAAAAAAAATATGCAGTTGGGTCTTGTGAGTATTACGTAGCACCCTCACCTTAGAGGATGTGCAGTCTTATTTTTTTACCACAACTTGGATGTTGTGGGTGGCCCGTGTGCTTTATCTTGTTGTTTGTTGAAGGAAAAGATTTGGGTTTTTCATTTCTCGTAGCCCACGTTTCAAACCCTATGCCTATATGATTTCTCCAAGCCTCTTCTCCTCTTCCAATACACAGGTGAATGAATAAAAGAAAATCCATTTTCAAAAATTTGTTGAATTATTGGACCCAAAGTTAGTTTCATGATTATTGTGTTGTATCCTTACTACATATGGACACTTTTGAAGTCTCACAGTCATTTCTTGTTATCTTTGCCACTATTTTAGAAGGTGATGGAAATCTATGTATTATCTTACAATCACTTTGGGAATTAAGTATTTGGATTTGCTTACACCAATGCCTTGAGTCCTGTGCCTATTTGTTAGTCCCAAAACTTGATTTCTTGTCCGAAAATGTGGACGCATGAATATTATAGACCTAGTTTCAAAGTTTAGTCTAAATGTTTGACTCGAAGGTTGGAAAGATTGAGGTCTCCCAAAAATATATGGCTTGATTTTTATTGATATATGAGTTGGTTTGAACGATTTTGAGTTTAAAATAACTCCTATGGAAGCAATGCCCACCAGAGTCACATGGGGTTTTCAATCCTGGCTTATTTGCAACTGTTATTGAAAGTTGTTATGTGAATATTATATAACAGAAAGAGGATAGCTCTATGTTTCTCTTCCTCTCACGATGTTTGGGACATTATGTATGATTATGATTGAGTTAAATTGTTTTGTAAACAATCTCTTACAGAAAGTTATGATAGTTTTTTTTTCTATAATCATATTAATTTCATTTGAGTTTTATATTGCACAATTTAAAAGGATTGCTGCCAAGTTTTGGATCCTGTGTGTGAAGTTTAAAAGAGTGTTATCACACAAACAAATTTGGTGAATGTTTTGGATGGAAAAAAATGGATATTCAAATGATTTTATAGATATTGGAAATGTTGATTTTAAAATTGATAAATGTTATTTCTTGTAATAGAACAATAATCATTTTTTTCCCATTCATCATTTCATTTTGCATTCATTATATGCCCGCCACCTTCCTGATAACATTTATCCATCCCCTGTTCTATTATCTTGAATATCATTTTTAAAGAAAAAATATTAAAAAAGGATTGGATAATGATTCTGGGTTGGAAATTGTGACATGGACATATTGTTTTTGGAAGAAAAGGACTTTGTGTTGCTTGAACAATATTCATTGTTGATTATCGTCCATGCTACCATTTTTCATTCATTATAAACCCTCTCATATTCCCAATGACCCTATCATTCCCTATTCAATTGTGGTTAATTATTAAATTGGATTTAGTGAAATTGTGTTAATGGATGGATTACATATGCTTCTATTTGTGAATGATAGAGCCAACATATTGATTTTATTTAGGTAGAGTATTAGCAAACGGATTGTTAAAATTTTTCATATTCTGATTGAAATATTGCTTCATGATGAGTTTCTTTAGCAGGGGAAGCAATGACAGAGGTGTAAATATAGGTAGAGGAAAAAATTGGCAAAGAGGCCATAGAAGGCCACAATTCTCGATACATTTTGATGCTTACCCACAAGAACTAAATAAGATTTTCCAAGATGGGTTTTTCAATCTTGTTGGCCAAGGAATTCTGCAGCCTAGGCCTGAGAGGCCTCCTTTCTATCCACACCAAAATTTCTCTGGTATCTGTGTCCCCCTTCATGTTTCTATGCAGCCAGAACAACCTGCCAATGATGGTTGGCAAGAGATCATCCATCAACCTGCTACACATCATAATAGGTGGCCTACAGTATCATTTCCATTTTCCCCTCCTCCACCACCATTTAATACAAATTCCCAAGATGATCACATTGCTTCACCAACCCAGTCTTCACATGCAAGAAAAATGATTAAAACTACTATACCCGAACCAGATATTGATAAAGGGAAAAAAGTGGCCAATTCCCCTAACTCTTCTAAAAATTCCTCTGAATCAGTGTCCTCCCATCTCCACCTAAAGGATAATTGCTCCCATTTCGTCAGTGAAATCCATCCTCAAGGTTCCAATCGGTCTAAATCTTCTATGAAAGGAAAAACAATATAAATATCAAAAGAGAGCAATAGTGAAAAGAGGAAAACTACCTCTCATAGAAAAAATGGTTTTTAATGTTGTTAACACTATTTTCTTTTGAGATATTTTTTTTATTGATATGAAAGATTTTTTGGAAAACAAATACACATTTAGACATACTTTTTGGACTACATGGATATAATGTTAGTTTTGGATATAGTCATGTTTTATTTTTTATATTAAAATATTACCTATTCATATGAGGATGGGAGTTACAAGGAGGATGTTTGAATTAAAGTTTTGGGGTATTATACTTCATGTTTTGAGGATTATTAAATAAATGAAAATTGGAGTGACAAGGGGTCCCACCTATTTAGTTATTATTTAAATAGACCATTATTTATATATATTATTATTTATTTGTCTCGACTAATTAGTTAAGCTAATCAAGCTTAACAAAAGCAAAGTATTTGAACTACAATAACTTATTGAGAAAGAATAAAAGCTCAATCAATTGAAGAGACCAAGGGGACAGAGAACAAAAGGAGAAATTCTGATATAGGGTCTGCACTATACTTGTGAGATGATTATTTTCTTCATTCATTATGAGGTTACTAGAAATCTTAACCATCTTGATGAAAACATGGTCTTATTGAAGGCAACATGATTCAAAATTGAATCATATCTTTTAACAATTTGTTTCTAAAAGTGTATGATTTATCTTTGGTAGTCTCTTTGTTCTTGTTTTTTTTATGGATTAGATTTCATGATCGATAAAGAATATTTTGGAGAGTCAAGTGACAACATTTTTATGGCAAGTTGATCCATATCATTAGCTTCTATTTGATTTTGTTATCAGAGTTTTTTTGTATGGTGCTCATTGGAGACTTCTAAGTTTGATTTTGGTCCCACCCTCGCAGGGGTTTGTAAAGAGAGTTTTTATTTGTATCTCAAAATGAAGTCAATGTAAAAATCAGATTTCTGATTTTAGTTTCACATGGGTATCTTAATGATATTGTTTAGATTTTACTTTTATTCTCGTCTCTTTCCTTGTACACACTTATGCATATCTTTGCTTTCTTTCTTTTTCACAATTACATATAACATATAAAATCATCCTTAGTCCCTAGTATATATTACCTGTGTATTAAGAGAATATTTTGAATTAAAGGATATAAAATCCGAGGAAAATTCCTAAATATCTTTCCTTAGCCTAGCAAGATATGGAAATGCTTGAGTAAGGTTCTTCATATCGTTTCCTCAACATTTGTTTGGACACCATACTAGGGAGATATTTTATATCTCTCTAGTTGATTGTATCACGAATATATTTTGTTTTTTGTTTTTTTTATTACTCTTTGACTACTTTTTTCCATGACAATACCTGTTGCAACACAACCCAATATTGGAAACGGTCTTGATGACCAAACCAACATTACATTGAATTTATTCAACACTATTTTAGAAACTGTTAGTACTCGTGCCGAACTTGAATTCTATTGGGAAGTAATTGAAAGGGACATAAATATTTGTAAACATTGGGAATCTAGGAAAAGGCAACCCAAAAATAAAAAAATAACCTTTCCTTTTACCTGTTTAATCATTTTTGTTGCATGTCCTCTAATTCTCGTATTTCTTGAAGAACAAGAGGATTGTTCACTGAAGTTACTCCTATTTATGAAATAGGGAGGAGAAAGTTTATTTACAAACACAACAAAGTGCTCTTAGGAGAATCATATAATTCTTCTAGTTAATCTTCATCACCCATACCTTTCACCTTCAATATGACGTCCTCGAGTCATGGTAGTGGCACTGGAGGTTCCTCCTCCTCACAACCTTCTACTTCATCTGTGATCGGTAGTATCTATAGTCATAAAATCCCTATTCAATCCACTACCAATCCTTCCAAGTTCATTAAGAAATATGGGATTTTCCAATTTGAGGAAGATGCTACAACCACCCCCTGGCACGTGTCTTCTCCCTTGAATCTCATACCAGCCATTGAACCATTACCAAAATTCAAAGATCATTTACCTAGGTTCTCAGGAAATGGTACCGTTACCACAAGATAACACCGAGTATCATTTTCTAATTATTTTCATAACATAGGGGCTAACGAAAAATTATACTTGTATGTGTTTATTTGTCAATTCTCTTGAAGGGAAAGATCCAACATATTTTTTTGATCTCCTGCCCAAAATCCTTTCAACTTGGGAAGAATTGGTCTATTGGTTTAATTACACTTATGGATAGCTCAAGAGTCCAACTAATTAGTTAGGGGAATACAACAACATTTTCTTGTACAAACAATGTTGTTGAGTTTGAGGCCTTATTGTTGGGAATTGAAAATGCACATAGCCTTGGTTGTGGCCACCTTACAGTATTTGGTGTTTCTGAACTTGTTGTGAACCCTTTGTGGAATATTTATGTACCAAAAATAAGTTACTTAAGAGTTATACCCAATATGTTTGGATTTGATTTCAAATCTACTATCATTTAACATCACTCATGTTAAAAGGGAACTTAATTTAATGGATGATATATTAGCTGTTTTTGTGGCTTCCCCTACTCAACAAATTTTTCCTCAAAGACTTGATTATACGTTCCAATATCTATACCGTCCTCACCTCCCTAGAAACGTAGAATCATGGAAAGTTTTCCCTAGTGATGAAGGGATTTGCGCTTTCATACAAAATGAATCATTTAATCCCAAAGAAATCATCTCTATTGAATATGACAAATTTACTAAAGGATTGACTCCTCTCAAAAGTTCATTTTCATCAAATGATGTAGGAACAAAAGAAATACATAAAGAGTAGGAGTTGAAAAGGAAAGTTGGTGATACCATTTCCTTGAATATTGGGACACACGAGTCTCCAAAGATCATTAAATTAGGTGCCCAATGTTCTAATGAAGAGAAAGTGAAATTCACATAATTACTTCGTGAGTTTCAAGATGTTTTTTCCTGGTCATGCGAGGATATTCATGGTTTTGATCCTGCTCTCATAAAACATGCCATTCCTATCAAGGAAGGGGTAAAACCAGTTAGGCAAAGGAAAATACCTATTAATCTTGCGCTTGAATCCACTATTAGGAAAGAATTGGAAAATTTGTTGAAAGCTAATATAATCTTTCCAATGAAGTATTCTGAATGGGTTTCAAATCTGGTCCCTGTTCAGAAAACTACCGGTCAGATTAGATTATATGTCGATTTCCATGCATTAAACTGGGCAAGTATCAAAGACCAGTTTTCTCTTCCTAATATAGAGTTGATTTTATAACAGGTTGCAGGGTCTCAAATGATGTCCTTACTTGATGATTTTTCTGGATATAATCAAATCAAGGTAAAAAGGATTGATAGATATAAAACCACATTTACCACATGCTGGGGCACATTTGATTATGAATGCATGCTACTTGGTTTATCTAATGTAGGTGTCACCTTTCAAAGAGATATGAAGATATCTTTTGACAATCTAATCAATAAGATTATCCAAGTTTATCTTGATGATTTGAGTCTTTAACTATTTATTATAAAAACCGATTCGATCATTTTGGTCATCTTAGAAAATATCTCATGCGTTGCAGAAAATTTGACGTTTCTTTGAACCCTTCCAAGTCTATTTTTGGTGTCACGAAGGGAAAGATTCTTAGTCACATTGTTTCTGATTCAGGGATAAGTATAGATCCTGAGAGGATAATTTCCATTCTAAACCTCCCTACCCACACCTCCAAGAAAGAAGTTCAAGCTTTCATGGGAATTATTAGTTTTGTTCGTAGATTTGTTCCTGGTTTTGCTGTCATGGTTAAACCAATCCATAACATTTTGAAGAAGGATCATTATTTTTATTTGAAATATGATTTCAAGAATGATTTCCTTAGGATTAATAAGGATATCAGCTCTATGCTAGTTTTGGTGAAACTGATTTTTGAGAAAGATTTTATAGTATATACCAGTGCCACTGAGGAAGCATTTTTTTCTATCCTCTTGTAATGTGATGACTAGAAAAATGAAAAAAACTTGTAGCTTACATGAGTCAAATTCTATCAGACGACGAGGTCAAATATTCTTATATTGAGAAACATGTTTTTTGTCTTGTCAAATCTATAGAAAAAATTTTCCATTTTATTTTGGACAAACGTACGCAGGTAAAAGTCCCTTTCTTTGTTATCAAGTTTCTACTTTCATGAACTTATATTTCAGGAAAACTTGCACATTGGATTGCAAAAATTCAGGAGCATGATTTGACAATCATGACTTCAAATACAATAAAGGGATGAGACTTATCCCTTCACTTAGCTCAGCATGTTGAGACAAGTGAAGAACTAGACGATCAAGATAACTCTCTTTCAATGCTATTTTATATTGAAAATCAAAATCTCTCTATATATGAGCATCCTTGGTATAAAAATATGGTGTATTATTTGTAGTTCCAAATGTGCCGATATGATCTAGATCCTCATCAGAGAAGGATACTTCACCTTGAAGCTTCTAAGTATACCATTTTAGGGGACTCCTTGTATAGAAGATCTGTTGATGGTTTTTTTCTACAATGTGTAAATGATGAAGAAGCACATAAGTTATTACACAAAGTACATGGATCATCAATATTTGTCATCCATATTGGTGGCCATTTTTATGCTAAATCCACTTCTTTTAAGATCATAAGAAATGGTTATTACTGGCCTTTGACCTTTCGTGATTCTTATAAATTTGCAAGGTCCTGTGATAAATTCCAAAAATTCACTGGTAAAGAACATATTTTTTCCATGCCTCTACAACCTACCCTTATGGACTTCCATTTTTCTATGTGGGGTCTAGACTTTATTGGTACAATCAATCCTTCATCCTTTGCAGGGAATATATTTATTTTGACATCCATTGATTACTTTACTAAGTGGATTGAGGTTATCCCTCTTAGACACACGCAAGATGAACAAGTTATTTATTTTCTGGAGTCTAATATATTTTCCATATTTGATCTTCCATTAGAAATCATTACAGACAATGGTCCAACCTTTAGTTATGAAAATTTGACCCAATTTCTAGCTAAATTAGGTGTAAATAATTTCACTTCATCTACTTATTACCCTCAGGGAAACAGACAAGAAGAGTATACTAATAAAAA
>JZKD02S1674268.1:29791-47229 GCA_000966675.3 Picea glauca
TGTACAAACTTATGTATATCTTTTCTTTCTTTCTTTTTCACAGTTACATATAACATATAAAATCAGCCTTAGTCCCTAGTACCTATTACATGTGGATTAAGAGATTGTTTTGAATTAAAGGCTATAAACTTCGGGTAACATTCCCAACTATCTTTCCTTAGCCTAGCAAGATCTGAAAATGGTTGAGTAAGGTTCTTCATACCTTTTCCTCAACATGTGCGTGTGTGTTTGTGATAATAATAACCATACTCAATGTGATATCTACAACAACATGTGTCATGAATTGTGTTTATTCGAACATACCAAGGCTTGCATTTATGGAAAGATATTTGGCCCAATCTAAGTGCACTATGTACTATTATGAATATTTCATACAATTCCATCTATGTAATTTCAAGAATTTTTTTAATATGAGGTTCATGGTCCCTAGATCCCCTTCTCAATTTTAGTATATATTTTAGGTTAGAAGAAGGACTTGTGTTCTCATGCCAAAAATTCTAAACTAGTCCCTTAACCGCTCCAATTAACTTCATGTCAGAACGAGGTAGCCTACCAGTGAATGTTGTAATATTCCACATACAAAAAAATATGCAGAACATAAATAAATAGCTAGAAATGGAAGATGAACAACTTGATATAACTAGAACAACACCACAATAATACCAAAAATGATACCAGAATAACACCAGAAAGAGCACTTTGATTACTGAGAGCAATGTTCACTTGCCTCTTCAAGGGGGGAACCTCTAGCTGAGAAGAGCTCTATTATAATAATATCCAAGAAAAAATTTCTCATACCCCCGACTCCTATTTATACTAAATATTTCTATCAAAAGAACCATTTAGAAGAAGATCCTTCTAGAAGCAAAAGCTTCTATTAGGTCTTCTTACATTGGACTTATTCTTCCTTATTGCTAGGCCTTATTAATATTGACCTTTATTACATGGAAATATATTATTCTACCTACGTGAGGGTTAGGTCCCTAACATCTTCTCCCCCTTAAAAAACAACCTTGTCCTCAAGGCTTGAGATGGGGAAATTAGTGCAGAATGGTATCTAGTTCCGAAGTGGCATCTGTTGGAGTTGTATATTTCCACTAGACTAACACTTCCTTGATGGTTTTTTGACATTGTCGATGCTCACACTGGTCCAAAACTGCTTGTGGTTGTAGCCAAATGGATCCTTCTTCGTCCAACTCAGGAAGGATGGTTTGAGTTTGGCACTTAGTTAAAATCACCTTATTTAAGAAGGAAACATGAAAAATAGGATGGATCTTAGAGTGATTGGGAAAAGCTAACTAATAGGTCACTTGTCCCACATGCTTGAGAAAGATATAAGGACCATAAAATTTGGGCACTAGTTTCTGACAATGGTCATTCTTGAGGGAAGTTTTCTTGTAAGGTTGCAGTCGAAGAAACATTGATCCCCTTCTGCAAATTGATGTTCAGAGCGACCTTGATCTGCTTGTTGATTCATGTGTTTTTGGGCCATGAACAAATTCTCTTTGAGGGTACGAAGAATAGCCTCTCAAATTGTAAGCATTTGGTCAACTACCTAGACCTTCAAGACACTTGGAAAATATGAGAGAACTGAAGGTGTATTTTTTCCATACACTACTTAAAAAGGAGTTATGCACATAGTTGTATGGTATGAAGTGTTGTACCACCATTCAGCTAGTGGTAACCATTGAGCCCATTGATTCTTCCTTTCCGATGAAAAACACCTCAAATATGTTTCCAAAAATTTCTTGACAACTTTCGTTTGACCATTATTCTAGGGATGATAAGCTATGCTGAGATGAAATTGGGTGTCGTGTATCTTGAACAATTCTTGCCAAAAATTTCTAGTGAAATTTGGGTTGCGATCAGAAACGATAGAATGCGACATGCCATGAAGCTTGAAGACCTAATCCATGAAAAGTTGAGCCACCGTAGATGCTGTAAATGGGTGTTTAAGGATGGAAAGAAATGAGCATACTTGGAAAGATGATCAACTACCACCACGATGACTGATTTATTATTTGATTGAGGTAAGCCTACAGTAAAATCCATAGAGATATCTCGCCAAATAGCAAGTGGAATCGGAAGAGGTTGTAGTGTGCTAGTATATTTGACTATTTCACCATTGTTGCATTGACACACATCACATTCAACCACAAAATTACAAACATCCCATTTCATACCCTCCTAGAAAAAAGAACGTTTGAACCGGTCATAGGTTTTGGGAAACCTGGAATGCCCAGCTGTTGGGTGTAGCATGAAGGTCAAAAAATATCATGGATTTAAGTTTTGACCGTTTACTTAAATACAAAGGGCCTTTGTATTGAAGCTGATAATTGAGCCAAGAATACCCTAGGGAAACTGGAGAATTGGACTACAATTGTTGTATCAAATGCGAACTTTTGGGATCTTGTAGCCATTCTCGGTGAACAACTTGGTGCCAATCTAGTACAATGAAAGAGAGAGAAAAAATAGACTCTTTATATTCATATTTTTTGGAAAGTGCATCAACAACCACACTGTCTTTTCCTTTTTTGTAAATGATATCATAATCATATCCAAAGATCTTAGTCACCCATTTTTGTTTCTCGGGGGAGGAAAGGCGTTGTTCCAGAAAATACTTGAGGATTTGATGATCTATCTTAATTTGGAATCATTTCCCCAATAGATAAGGGCTCCAAAGATCCACGACATGTAGAATAGCCAACATTTTATTTTCATAGATTGATTTGCCCAAATTTCTCTCGGAAAATTGTTTGCTAGAAAAGGCCAAAGGTTGACCCTATTGCATAAGGACAATGCCAATTCCTTTCCCAGAAGCATCACATTCCAGGACAAAGGTCTTTGTGAAATAAATAAGGGCCAGGACTGGAGTGGTGCACATGGCCATCTTCAAGGTTTGAAAATCCTAAGCAACTGCTTGAGTCCAAGTGAAAGAATTCTTTTTAAGGAGTGCAGTGAGAAGTGCCACAATCTTCCCATAATTCTTAACAAACTTGCGATAATAACCTATTAAACCTAGAAATCCCCGCAATCTTTTTAGAGTCTTTGGGTGAGGCCAATCTTGCATAGCTTCAATCTTTTTAGGATCCACCCTAATGTTGTCCTTGCCAACAAGATGACCTAAGTACTCGACTTCCAAGGCGCCAAAAGCACATTTAGATTTTTTGAGGAAACATTGGTGTTGAGAGAGTATATGGAGAACTTGATCCACATCAACAAGATGGGAGGTCCAGTTTTTGTTGTAGATGAGGATATCATCAAAGAAAACTAAGACAAAATGATGGAGAAAACGACGAAAGACATGATTCATGAGGCTCTGGAAAGTGGAGGGAGCATTACACAAGCCAAATAGCATGACCAAAAACTCATAGTGGCCCTCATGAGTTCTAAAGACTGTCTTAGGAATGTCTGCCACTTTCATACAAATATGGTGGTAGCTAGAATGAAGATCAAGTTTATTAAAGAATTGGGAACCACTTAATTCATCCAATAGGTCATCAATGACAAGAATGGAAAATTTTTCTTTAATGGTGAGTTTGTTGAGGGCATGGAAGTTAGGACACATGCACCGTGAACCTTATTTATTAAGGACCATGACCACAGGAGAAGAGTAGGGGATTGTGCTAGGGCAGATAACACCTACGTTGAGCAGTTCTTGAACCATTTTCTCAATTTCATTTTTTTTGGAAAAGGGGTGACGATAGGGACGCATATTGGGAGGAATGATTCTTGGGACAAGGGGAATGGAATGATCATGAAGACCACGAGAAGGAGGGATTCCCTGGGGAGTGGAAAAAACTACTTGATTTTTAGAGAGGATGGATTGGAGGTCTTGCGGCATAGAGGGTGGACTCTCAGTTGCTTGTATGGAATTGAGTTGGGAAATAATGTCAGAATGGCCTTTCTTGAGAAACTTTTCCATGCGATGGGAACTAATGATCTCCNGCCAATCTAGTACAATGAAAGAGAGAGAAAAAATAGACTCTTTATATTCATATTTTTTGGAAAGTGCATCAACAACCACACTGTCTTTTCCTTTTTTGTAAATGATATCATAATCATATCCAAAGATCTTAGTCACCCATTTTTGTTTCTCGGGGGAGGAAAGGCGTTGTTCCAGAAAATACTTGAGGATTTGATGATCTATCTTAATTTGGAATCATTTCCCCAATAGATAAGGGCTCCAAAGATCCACGACATGTAGAATAGCCAACATTTTATTTTCATAGATTGATTTGCCCAAATTTCTCTCGGAAAATTGTTTGCTAGAAAAGGCCAAAGGTTGACCCTATTGCATAAGGACAATGCCAATTCCTTTCCCAGAAGCATCACATTCCAGGACAAAGGTCTTTGTGAAATAAATAAGGGCCAGGACTGGAGTGGTGCACATGGCCATCTTCAAGGTTTGAAAATCCTAAGCAACTGCTTGAGTCCAAGTGAAAGAATTCTTTTTAAGGAGTGCAGTGAGAAGTGCCACAATCTTCCCATAATTCTTAACAAACTTGCGATAATAACCTATTAAACCTAGAAATCCCCGCAATCTTTTTAGAGTCTTTGGGTGAGGCCAATCTTGCATAGCTTCAATCTTTTTAGGATCCACCCTAATGTTGTCCTTGCCAACAAGATGACCTAAGTACTCGACTTCCAAGGCGCCAAAAGCACATTTAGATTTTTTGAGGAAACATTGGTGTTGAGAGAGTATATGGAGAACTCGATCCACATCAACAAGATGGGAGGATCCACATCAACAAGATGGGAGGTCCAGTTTTTGTTTTAGATGAGGATATCATCAAAGAAAACGAAGACAAAATGATGGAGAAAAGGATGAAAGACATGATTCATGAGGCTCTGGAAAGTGGAGGGAGCATTACACAAGCCAAATAGCATGACCAAAAACTCATAGTGGCCCTCATGAGTTCTAAAGACTCTCTTAGGAATGTCTGCCTCTTTCATACGAATATGGTGGTAGCTAGAACGAAGATCAAGTTTATTAAAGAACTGGGAACCACTTAATTCATCCAATAGGTCATCAATGACAAGAATGGGAAATTTGTCTTTAATGGTGAGTTTGTTGAGGGCATGGAAGTTAGGACACATGCACCATGAACCTTATTTATTAAGGACCATGACCACAGGAGAAGAGTAGGGGATTGTGTTAGGGAAGATAACACCTACGTTGAGCAGTTCTTGAACCATTTTCTCAATTTCATTTTTTTTTGGAAAAGGGGTGACGATAGGGACGCATATTGGGAGTAATGATTCTTGGGACAAGGGGAATGGAATGATCATGAAGACCACAAGAAGGAGGGATTACCTGGGGAGTGGAAAAAACCACTTGATTTTTAGAGAGGATGGATTGGAGGTCTTGCGGCATAGAGGGTGGACTTTCAGTTGCTTGTATGGAATGGAGTTGGGAAATAATGTCAGAATGGCCTTTCTTGAGAAACTTTTCCATGCGATGGGAACTAATGATCTCCGGGGAACCGAAGATGATGCCTTGGAACTTATATTTTTGGCCCTCCTGGTCGAATTTCATGGTTAATTCCTTAAAATCCATGAGAATGGGACCCAAAGTCCTTAGCCATTCTGCACCCAACACAATGTCACAACTTCCCATGTCAATAACAAACATGATATTTCAGGTGGTATTCACCAATTTAGAGACACACATTTTCACAACGCTTTCCACATTTCATGGAACCACCATTGGTAATCATGATTTAGAAATTAATTACTGCATGGATATAGAAATTAGTTTCTTAGGTAATGCGGAGATGAATAAAATTATGGGTGCTTCCACTATCAACAAGAATGATGACCTTTCTATGCTTGATGTAACCAATTAGCTTGAGGGTTTGGGGAGTAGAGAATTCAGTGAAAGAATTTAGGGAAATGATCAGTTCTACTTTGAGAGGGTCTGAGGGAGGGGTGATGTCAGTGGGTTCAGGTGACATAGACACAAGGGCAACCTCAACATCCTCTTCTGAAACATCCTCCAAGATGGACATAAAAAGATTTTGTTCCTTACACTCGTGTCTGGGAAAATATTTGTCATCATAATTATAACAAAGGCCTTTGAGTTGGAATTCATCCATTTGAGCCCTGGTCAATTTCTGGATCTTTAGTGGAGTAGAAGCAGGAGGGGGAACTACAGTTTTAGTGAGAGGAATAAAGGAGGGTTTTTTTTTTTGAGAAGAGACAACCTGTTGTGCTTCCTTAGCTCTTTTAGTAGATTCCACCCAACTTTGAGGTTGAGCCATGAGGACATCAACATGATTTTCATCCTTGAGGCCACTGTTAAAACATTCTTAGAAAAAATCATCATACATACCCTCTGTATGAAAATAAAGTCTCTCAAAACAAGCTATAAAGTCTTCCATGGTGCCATATTGTTTCAACTTTGTCAAACAGAATAAATGGTTGGTGTCAGTGTCAAAGTGTTCATAAAGCTCTGCCACAAAGTGTGTCCAAGATACATACCCTTGGTGGGGATTTTTTCTCCATTCCGATCATTGCCAACGTTCTTGATCTAGATGGAGAACACCATACATAAGTTTGGACAACTCATTCGTAATGCCATACAAAGAGAAATAATGTTCCATTTGAGTTACCCAGCCAGTGGGATCCGATCCATCAAATTTGGTCACATTCACACACGGAAGGCGTAGGTCATGCTGAAATTGATGGGGTTGAAAATTATGGGATTGAGAAGAAGTTTCACCTTCGGTATGAAAAGGTGGGTCAGATAAGGGAATACTTGCAGGGATATGAAACTTGGCGTAGATCATCGTAGCAAAAAATTCAATTTGGGTAATAATGTATTGTTTGAGCTCTGTGAATGAGGAGGCGATGGAGGAATGCATCTGATGGTGGCAATATTGGAACTGATTTGTCGCACTTCTTGTTGGGTTTATGTGAAATTAGAGTGCAAAGTAGTGAAGCGAGCTTCCAAGTCTTGGCTACGAGTATGGGACATGATGACGAGGGAACACGAGAAGGGGTGGGTGGGACCACACAGAAAATGGGTTATGGGTGAAGTGTATCACAACGATCAGGGTGATGAGTGGAATCCAATGGGGTAAATCCCAAGTAATGGTGTTGAAAGGGGGTCGGGTCCACAAGAAAAAAACAATTGCTGAAAAATGATAGGTATGACTTCGATAATGGAGAAGAGAGAAATCCAATGGAATAGGTATCAAATAATGGGGCCAACAGGATCCATACTTTTTTTTTTGTGTGTTTCTACTACGGAGCTATACTATGACTTGAAGAATACTGCAATGATGAAATGCCCAAATGATTAACATGAAGAAATGTGTAGTAATTTTGTAACTCGAATGCAGGAGACACACTTGCCGCAATAGATATTGTTTGTTCTGTTTTTTTCTCCATCCCAAGGGTTAGGTATTCAAGGGTTCTACAAACAAGGGTTTTCCCTCTACTATAGCTCTCTGATACACATGTTGGGTCCAACAGTAGTACTCGACCCAATATCTTAGGGAACCAACTAAGGAGGCTAGATCGTTCCCTTAGCCGTACTACCCGACTACCCAGGTACTAGAGAGTATATTCTTGATTTTTGTTCTCAATGGCATTGTAGTAGTCAGGAGACCGATCTGTTTATCTACGGAGGGATTTAGGAGATCTAGGCTGATCCATATACAAGTGTTGTTTGATGCGCTACCACTCGAAGGGGTACCAACAGGGGTTACAAGGGTGGCCAACAGATGTGCGTTGAAGTACCACTTGTATTTCCTACATGTATGAATCCCCAACCATGGTTTTATGCACGTAACGACAGATCTTTGTAGCTTAAAGGCACACAAATACGTCTCTACCCTGAAAAAAAATTAATCCACAATTTTTTGCCGAGGAAGGTGCTCTGATACCACTTGTAATATTCCAGATATAAAAAGTATGCAAAACATAAATAAATAGTTAGAAATGGAAGATGAACAACAATATAACTAGAACAACACCACAATAATACCAAAATGATAGTAGAATAACACCAGAAAGAGCACTTTGATTACTGAGAGCAATGTTCACTTGCCTCTTTGAGGGGGCAACCTCCAGCTGAGCAAAGCTCTATTACAATAATATCCAAGACAAAATTTCTCATACCCTCGACTCCTATTTATAATAAATATGTCTATCAAAAGAACCATCTAGAGGAAGATCCTTCTAAAAGCATAGGCTTCTATTATGTCTTCTTACATTGGACTTATTCTTCCTTATTGCTAGGCCTTATTAATATTTACCTTCATTACATGGAAATATATTATTCTACCTACATGAGTGGTTAGGTCCCTAACAAAGGCCCAAAAATCTATCGGGCCACCTACATCAAGGCTACCTCATCTATGAGAATACTTTCTAAGGGTTTTTACATTGCATTTCAAGAGGTGTGAGGTTTATTGTGGAAAATAATGTTTTCTTGTAATCTTGTGAACAATTTATTGTGACAAGACATGTGTGGCTGCATTGCAGTATTTAGAAAAATATTTCTTACCAATTCTTTGAAAATCATCTACAAGGTTTATAACAATATGATGACTTTTTTCTACACTTTTGACTATTTTAATGCCTAAAATTCTCCTAACAGCAGTCAAGCTTCTAGATTTTAACAAATCTAAAAATAATTGACATTTATCAGCATCGGATTTTGGTTCAAATTATTCTTTAATGATTTTATAAGAGTGATAAATAATAGTACAGTTAGGTAACTTACCTGCAAGTGATGCTAGACCACTTTCATCGACGTGAATGCATTTAGGATTTTTAAGTCGCATAATGCTCAATCTAGGTAGGGATGATGAACCCCTATTATGACACTCTTGACCTCCCTATTGTAGAGTTAAAAATGTTTCGGTTATTTCCCCTTCAATCACTAACATATCAACTCTGGGAGGAGAGTGGACATGGGATTGACTAGTTTCTGAAACATTTGACTATCCAACAAGAGATTGCAGCACAAGCACTTCTTTACCACAATGTTGTACACCAGTTGCTTCTCTAATTTCATCCATTGTATAATCAACTCCAAGCAAATCCTCCATCATTTGGTCATNCACCCTAATGTTGTCCTTGCCAACAAGATGACCTAAGTACTCGACTTCCAAGGCGCCAAAAGCACATTTAGATTTTTTGAGGAAACATTGGTGTTGAGAGAGTATATGGAGAACTCGATCCACATCAACAAGATGGGAGGATCCACATCAACAAGATGGGAGGTCCAGTTTTTGTTTTAGATGAGGATATCATCAAAGAAAACGAAGACAAAATGATGGAGAAAAGGATGAAAGACATGATTCATGAGGCTCTGGAAAGTGGAGGGAGCATTACACAAGCCAAATAGCATGACCAAAAACTCATAGTGGCCCTCATGAGTTCTAAAGACTCTCTTAGGAATGTCTGCCTCTTTCATACGAATATGGTGGTAGCTAGAACGAAGATCAAGTTTATTAAAGAACTGGGAACCACTTAATTCATCCAATAGGTCATCAATGACAAGAATGGGAAATTTGTCTTTAATGGTGAGTTTGTTGAGGGCATGGAAGTTAGGACACATGCACCATGAACCTTATTTATTAAGGACCATGACCACAGGAGAAGAGTAGGGGATTGTGTTAGGGAAGATAACACCTACGTTGAGCAGTTCTTGAACCATTTTCTCAATTTCATTTTTTTTTGGAAAAGGGGTGACGATAGGGACGCATATTGGGAGTAATGATTCTTGGGACAAGGGGAATGGAATGATCATGAAGACCACAAGAAGGAGGGATTACCTGGGGAGTGGAAAAAACCACTTGATTTTTAGAGAGGATGGATTGGAGGTCTTGCGGCATAGAGGGTGGACTTTCAGTTGCTTGTATGGAATGGAGTTGGGAAATAATGTCAGAATGGCCTTTCTTGAGAAACTTTTCCATGCGATGGGAACTAATGATCTCCGGGGAACCGAAGATGATGCCTTGGAACTTATATTTTTGGCCCTCCTGGTCGAATTTCATGGTTAATTCCTTAAAATCCATGAGAATGGGACCCAAAGTCCTTAGCCATTCTGCACCCAACACAATGTCACAACTTCCCATGTCAATAACAAACATGATATTTCAGGTGGTATTCACCAATTTAGAGACACACATTTTCACAACGCTTTCCACATTTCATGGAACCACCATTGGTAATCATGATTTAGAAATTAATTACTGCATGGATATAGAAATTAGTTTCTTAGGTAATGCGGAGATGAATAAAATTATGGGTGCTTCCACTATCAACAAGAATGATGACCTTTCTATGCTTGATGTAACCAATTAGCTTGAGGGTTTGGGGAGTAGAGAATTCAGTGAAAGAATTTAGGGAAATGATCAGTTCTACTTTGAGAGGGTCTGAGGGAGGGGTGATGTCAGTGGGTTCAGGTGACATAGACACAAGGGCAACCTCAACATCCTCTTCTGAAACATCCTCCAAGATGGACATAAAAAGATTTTGTTCCTTACACTCGTGTCTGGGAAAATATTTGTCATCATAATTATAACAAAGGCCTTTGAGTTGGAATTCATCCATTTGAGCCCTGGTCAATTTCTGGATCTTTAGTGGAGTAGAAGCAGGAGGGGGAACTACAGTTTTAGTGAGAGGAATAAAGGAGGGTTTTTTTTTTTGAGAAGAGACAACCTGTTGTGCTTCCTTAGCTCTTTTAGTAGATTCCACCCAACTTTGAGGTTGAGCCATGAGGACATCAACATGATTTTCATCCTTGAGGCCACTGTTAAAACATTCTTAGAAAAAATCATCATACATACCCTCTGTATGAAAATAAAGTCTCTCAAAACAAGCTATAAAGTCTTCCATGGTGCCATATTGTTTCAACTTTGTCAAACAGAATAAATGGTTGGTGTCAGTGTCAAAGTGTTCATAAAGCTCTGCCACAAAGTGTGTCCAAGATACATACCCTTGGTGGGGATTTTTTCTCCATTCCGATCATTGCCAACGTTCTTGATCTAGATGGAGAACACCATACATAAGTTTGGACAACTCATTCGTAATGCCATACAAAGAGAAATAATGTTCCATTTGAGTTACCCAGCCAGTGGGATCCGATCCATCAAATTTGGTCACATTCACACACGGAAGGCGTAGGTCATGCTGAAATTGATGGGGTTGAAAATTATGGGATTGAGAAGAAGTTTCACCTTCGGTATGAAAAGGTGGGTCAGATAAGGGAATACTTGCAGGGATATGAAACTTGGCGTAGATCATCGTAGAAACAAATTCAAGTTGGGTAATAATGTATTGTTTGAGCTCTTGTTTGAGCTCTGTGAATGAGGAGGCTATGGAGGAATGCATCTTTTGATTGATGGTGGAAATATTGGAACTGATTTGTCACACTTCTTGTTGGGTTTCTGTGAAATTAGAGTGCAAAGTAGTGAAGCGAGCTTCCAAGTCTTGGCTACGAGTATGGGCCATGATGACGAGGGAACACGAGAAGGGGTGGGTGGGACCACATAGAAAATGGGTTATGGGTGAAGTGTATCACAACGATCAGGGCGACGAGTGGAATCCAATGGGGTAAATCCCAAGTAATGGTGTTGAAAGGGGGTCGGGTCCAAAAGAAAAAAACAATTGCTGAAAAATGATAGGTATGACTTCGATAATGGAGAAAAGAGAAATCCAATGGAATAGGTATCAAATAATGGGGCCAACAGGATCCATACTTCTTTTTTTGTGTGTTTCTACTACAGAGTTATACTATGACCTGAAGAATACTGCAATGATGAAATGCCCAAACGATTAACAGGAAGAAATGTGTAGTAATTTCGTAACTCGAATGCAGGAGACACACTCGCTGCAATAGATATTGTTTTTTCTGTTTTTTTCTCCATCCCAAGGGTTAGGTATTCAAGGGTTCTACAAACAAGGGTTTTCCCTCTGCTATAGCTCTCTGATACACATGTTGGGTACAATATTAGTACTCGACCCAATATCTTAGGGAACCAACTAAGGAGGCTAGACCGTTCCCTTAGTCGTACTACCTGACTACCCAGGTACTAGAGAGTATATTCTTGAGTTTTGTTCTCAGTGGAATTGTAGTAGTTAGGAGACCGATCTGTTTATCTATGGAGGGATTCAGGAGATCTAGGCTGATCCATATACAAGTGTTGTTTGATGTGCTACCACTCGAAGGGGTACCAACAGGGGTTACAAGGGTGGCCAACAGATGTGCGTTGAAGTACCACTTGTATTTCCTACGTGTATGAATCCCCAACCATGGTTTTATGCACGTAACGACAGATCTTTGTAGTTTAAAGACACACGAATACGTCTCTACCCTAAAAAACAATAACCCACAATTTTTTGCCGAGGAAGGTGCTCTGATACCACTTGTAATATCCCAGATATAAAAAGTATGAAAAACATAAATAAATAGTTAGAAATGGGAGAGGAACAACAATATAACCAGAACAACACCACAATAATACCAAAATGATAGTAGAATAACACCAGAAAGAGCACTTTGATTAATGAGAGAAATGTTCACTTGCCTCTTCGAGGGGGCAACCTCCAGCTGAGCAAAGCTCTATTACAATAATATCCAAGACAAAAGTTCTCATACCCTCGACTCCTATTTATAATAAATATGTCTATCAAAAGAACCATCTAGAGGAAGATCCTTCTAGAAGCATAAGCTTCTATTATGTCTTCTTACATTGGACTTATTCTTCCTTATTGCTAGGCCTTATTAATATTTACCTTCATTACATGGAAATATATTATTCTACCTACGTGAGTGGTTAGGTCCCTAACAAAGGCCCAAAAATCTATTGGGCCACCTACATCAAGGCTACCTCGTCTATGAGAATACTTTCTAAGGGTTTTTACATTGAATTTCAAGAGGTGTGAGGTTTATTGTAGAAAATAATGTTTTCTTGTGATCTTGCGAACAATTTATTGTGACAAGACATGTGTGGCTGCATTGCAGTCTTTAGAAAAATATTTCTTACCAATTCTTTGAAAATCATCTACAAGGTTTATAACAATATGATGACTTTTTTCTACACTTTTGACTATTTTAATGCCTAAAATTCTCCTAACAGCAGTCAAACTTCTAGATTTTAACAAATCTAAAAATAATTGACATTTATCAGCATCAGATTTTGGTTCAAATTATTCTTTAATGATTTTATAAGATTGATAAAGAATAGTACAGTTAGGTAACTTACCTGCAAGTGATGCTAGACCACTTTCATCGACCTGAATGCATTTAGGATTTTTAAGTCGCATAATGCTCAATCTAGGTAGGGATGATGAACCCCTATTATGACACTCTTGACCTCCCTATTGTAGAGTTAACAATGTTGCGGTTATTTCCCCTTCAATCACTAACATATCAACTCTGGGAGGAGAGTGGACATGGGATTGACTAGTTTTTGGAACATTTAACTATCCAACAAGAGATTGCAGCACAAGAACTTCTTCACCACAATGTTGTACACCAGTTGCTTCTCTAATTTCATCCATTGTATAATCAACTCCAAGCAAATCCTCCATCATTTGGTCATCCAAAACAAGTTGTCTTGAATAGATGTTGGATGGATTGTTCTCTAATGAACTCTTGCACTTTGCTTCTAGTGATGGAGGATTAACAATAGAGGAATCTATTCCTCTAGAAATTGGATTTCCCTCTTTTGAAATCCTACGCTTTGACATATGTAACTTTTCCATTTCTCTTTCTTCTTATACCTTTTCGATCTATTTCTCTTTTCTCAAGGAATTTCTTTCTCGAATCTATCAGTTCCCCATGTTTAAAGATAAAAATTGGCTTCCAAAAAACCCAACAAAAATTAATTTTTGTATTATGTAATAAAGCACAACCAAGAAGACACAGGAAGATACAAACAACAATTCTAATTTCACTTGGACAAATTTGCCTTCCAATTCCAAGAAGACACAAGAAGATACAAATAACAATAACAATTGCACTTGGAAAAAATTGTCTTCCAATTCCAAGAAGACACAAGAAGAGACAAACAATAATTCCAATTTCACTTGGACAAATTTGTCTTCCAATTCCAAGAAGACACACGAAGATACAAAAAACAATTCCATTTGCACTTGGACAAATTTGTCTTCCAATTCTAAGACACAAGAAGAGACAAACAACAATTCCAATTGCACTTGAACAAATTTTTATTCCAATTCCAAGAAGACACAAGAAGAAACAAAAAACAATTCTAATTGCACTTGGACAAATTTGTCTTCCAATCCAAGAAGACATAAGAAGATACAAACAAAAATTCCAATTCCACTTGGACAAATTTGCCTTCCAATTCCAAGAAGATACAAGAAGATACAAACAAAAATTCCAATTGCACTTGGACAAATTTGTCTTCCAATTCCAAGAAGCTACAAACAACAATTCCAATTGCACTTAGACAAATTTGTCTTCCAAATTTTCCTACAATGGTCTAGAAATAGTACAAAACACTTTATGAATCAAACAAGAAGAATAAAATAAAATAAAATATTTTTGTTTGCGTTATTTTTGTGTGAAGATATCGTATATTGTTTGTCGGCCTTGATATAGATGAGGTAGTGGAGTGTGCTTGGAACCAAAATATTACCAACAAGCATGCACACATTCCTAGAACGCATGCACACTAAAGTGCCTGCGTGTTCTAGGAATGTGCACGCATTCCTACTGATCATAAATGTAAATGTGTTCAAACTGCACAAAATAGTTCTAGATAAACAATGATACACACATTTGCAGAGAGAATAGGAGAAAGAAGAAGAAGGAGAGAAAGAATGAAAGAATTCTCATTAACCATTTTCCACACTCAAAGAGTGAATAATTTACAATAGATATAGGATACATGAGTAACTAATGTGACATAGTGGTGGTATAGAGTGATATGGACACACAACAATAGTTATGGGAGTAAATTGCCACCTAGTATAGTCTCTCAGACAGTTACGGGTGTGAACTTCCACCTAGTTGAGTTAACTAGTCAATCGGTCTTCAGTTAACTGACTGAAATAGAGTGTGGTGAGGAGTAGATAAAGTAATCAAGTGTAATGCATCAATATGGTGATGAAACCAAGGAAAGTGTGCATTAGAATGGTGATGATCCCAATGTTGCATGGTGACAAAACCAATGCAACATCTAGACTCAACTCAACTAGTCAAACTGAAGTGTCAAATGAAGAGAATATTATCCAGGTGGAATATTCTCCCCTAAATTATAGGAGACTGGATAATGACTAATTATGAATAATAAAAAAGGAAAAAAAATTAGGAAAAATAAATCCTAGGTGTGTGGAATTCACTATGGTGAAAATAAAGAATGGGTCCCGACAACGAGGCCATGTTAGGTACCCAAATACAAAATATACACTGAAATAAAGTGAGGAAAGAGGGAAAACCTCATGGGAAAATACACCCCTCAAATTAGAATGAATAAAATAATAAATATGAGAAGGAACAAAAATCAATTGCTAAGCAGTTGTGTCCTTCACTCCAAGAAGACATCACAATTGTGCAAGTTTGTGTTAGTTGAATATTTTGTTGAAGATGTAGATGTTTGCATGGATTTGATGAAGTATATGCATCATTGAGATGTCCACACACATCCACTTTATATTCTTGTAATGAATAATATCCAAATAAAGTTTGGATGAAATCTTAAAAACCGTGCGACTGTTTCCTGAAAAAAAGCTGAAATTTTGTTGATTTTAAAATGATCATAACTTCGCTTCCTGAACTCCATTTCAGACGATTTTTTTTTTTGAAATTAGATATTTTCCCGAGAGGGATTCAAATATCCAATTTGTTTCTACAAATTTTGTTAATAAATATCATAATTGAGTCTGATGTGCGTGACTCCCTTTTTTTTATCCTGAGATGCATGCATTGCACATGGAAAAGTGTCTGCATGTGACCCCTGAGATGAATGCCATATATATTCCACATGAAATTCAGAAAACAAATATGAAATGGAGTAGACATCATCCTCAATTAATGGAATAGAAATTTGTGCAAATAATTTTGTAGAAGACTCTTCATAACAAGAGACTTGATATTTTGATGGTTTCTCTTCTGGCTCTATCTGTTCAACCTCCTGCATGAAATCTTCAAAATCTTCTTTATTCCCGAATAGAACCTCCAATTTGGTCCATAATTCATTTGGATTTGATTATTGTGAGTCATCATATACTTGGTGGAGAATTTATGGAGAGATAGACAAGAAGATAAATCCTATGGCCATATCTTGTCTATTGACAAAGTCGTTTTTCTCATTGGTGGAATGAGGCTCTACTTCCATTTCCATGGTTATTTGGTATAATATTCTACTTCTTAGAAGAATTAGAATCTTTGGCTTCCACTCCAAATAGTTATGAGGTGTGAGAATTATTATTGGTGAGTAAAACATATATTCCATGTTTTCTGCGTTCTTTAATCTTCAGTACCTGCAAAAATGATTTGGTGTATCTTTTCCTTAGAAGTTCGTCAGCTCTGAAACCATGTAAATGTGTTGAACCTACACATAATATATCTAGCTAAACAATGATACACACATTTGCAAAGAGAATAGGAGAAAGAAGAAGGAGAGAAAGAATGAAATAAATCTCATTAACCGTTTTCCACACTCAAAGAGTGAATAATTTACAACAGATATAGGATACATGAGTAACTAATGCACCATAGTGGTGTTTTAGAGTGATCTGGACATATACCAACAATTACATGAGTAAGTTTCCACCTAGTCTAGTCTCTCAGGCAGTTACGGGAGTGAACTGCCACCTAGTTGAGTTAACTAGTCAATCAGTCTTCAATTAACTGATTGAAACATAGTGTAGTGAGGAGTAGATCAAGGAATCAAGGGTAATGTGTCAATATGGTGATGAAACCAAGGCAAGTGAGCATTAGCATGGTGATGATCCCAATGTTTCATGGTGACAAAAACAATGCAACATCTAGACTCAACTCAACTAGTCAAACTGAAGTGTCAACTGAAGAAAACATTCTCCAGGTGGAATATTCTCCCCTAAAATATATGATATTGGATAATGACTAATTATGACTAATAAACAAGGAAAAACCTTAGGAAAAGAAATCCTAGGTGTGTGTGAATTAAATCCAACAATAAATGACCAACAAATAAAACTCAATCAAGTCACAAGAGCATGCATGCACTCTTAATGTAACACATATATCATTTATTATAGAACAAACATATTTATGAATATCGATGTATAGGGTTATGGGGAAAATTAAGGCCTAAGGGGTTAGGATTGAAAGTGTTTTCAAGGATAGAGAAATGGTTATAGAAAAAATATGTGGGTGATGTGGGTGCAAGGGTTGTACAAAAGGTATACACATAGTGCACTCAGGGCTCAAGTGTAGAGGGGGTTAAGGGTTGAGTATAAGTTAT
>JZKD02S1674268.1:47239-64648 GCA_000966675.3 Picea glauca
CCCTCCAGGGCCATGCTCAGGTCAATCCTGCTCTCGGTACTCCATGTCTAGGACCTGTGGGCCTCGAGACATGATCTCCTAGTTATCCCTAGAAATCGGGGATAACATTGCACAAGTGACACAAACGTTAAGAAAATTTATGTTTTTTACACAGAAATTTTATACAAAAAATTACAGCAAGTATATTTGATTAAAATGACCTATTATAAGTGTTAGTATGCCCAAAATATGAAAGAAAACTGCAGAAATAAATTACAGAAAAGTTTTAGAGATGAAAATGGTTGAAAAGCACTATTTTCCACATCTGAAAATAGCTCTCCCAACACTAGAAATGACTTGCAAAAAGTGTGAGCAAGCTACAAGATAGAGAGAGGGGTGAGCATATATGTTAGATCTACAAAATACGTTGCAAAAGAAACAATATACTCAACTAGATCTACAATACTACTATTGCAAACTTACCCAAGCAAAAGACTTTGCTTGGGATCTCTACTCTAAGCAAATAAAATGCAACACAAATAAAATACCAAGTCATCTCCAAGAGCATAGATGCACAAAGAAGACTCTCCACACANATTCACAGTTTCGAAGAATAAGAGTGGAAATCCTAACCTATTTACATGTGAAACTAATGGATGATAAGGGTGCTAACAATTTGATTTCAAAATAAAATAAATGTTTATTGTATTAAACATATTAGTCCACTCTTTCTAACCTTATGTTTTGATTTATTGTTTCAAATATCAATAATACACCACTCATGATATATTTACATGCATGGGAAAATACTTATTATGTTGGATATGATACCCCACTAGCTAGGAATGTGGGACATATTATTTTGATGCTAAGTGTTAAATGGTCTATTATTGTTATGGAGTTCATATTAGCATCTGATTCGACTTTGAATTTGGAAATGATACTTTATGTTCTATGCATTTAGATATGTGATGGCATTATTCTATGATTGGAATAAGATTTTTGGAAATTGGAAGAGCTATATTTTTTGTTGTGGTTGATGGCATTAAATGAGAAAATAAGGGAAGCGATGTGCATTTACTACACATCCTTCTTACCCTACCTCGAAGCTACCACCTTTAATTTCTCCTTGCATTCATTTTGCTACTTTGGTTAGTAGCACCTCAATTGTGCTCGACCATTGGTGGAAAAATAGTTGTGATCTTAAGATTTCTAGTATTCTTCTCACATGTATGTTAGCTCTTACCTCTCCATTCATGATGGTCATCTCTACTCCAGATAAAATTATTATGTTGTCTCCTGTAGTTTTCATGTGGAATGTGTTTGTTTTCTGAAGCTTTTAATGGATTTACTATGGAAAGTTTGGTTGCATAACTCACATTTTGAATTGGGTTTCTTCCTGTTGGAATTAAAATGTTTCAAACTGGAAATAATGTTCCAGATTTTTCTCTGTTTGAGTTGTGTGGTCGTATGGGCCTAGAGCGAAGGTGATATTACTATGATATGGCTATTGATAAGTAATTTTAGGTGAAGGTGTTCATTTTCGCTCATTTTGTATGATTATTTCCGAGGGTTTCCTCTGTAAAAAAAAATATGCAGTTGGGTCTTGTGAGTATTACGTAGCACCCTCACCTTAGAGGATGTGCAGTCTTATTTTTTTACCACAACTTGGATGTTGTGGGTGGCCCGTGTGCTTTATCTTGTTGTTTGTTGAAGGAAAAGATTTGGGTTTTTCATTTCTCGTAGCCCACGTTTCAAACCCTATGCCTATATGATTTCTCCAAGCCTCTTCTCCTCTTCCAATACACAGGTGAATGAATAAAAGAAAATCCATTTTCAAAAATTTGTTGAATTATTGGACCCAAAGTTAGTTTCATGATTATTGTGTTGTATCCTTACTACATATGGACACTTTTGAAGTCTCACAGTCATTTCTTGTTATCTTTGCCACTATTTTAGAAGGTGATGGAAATCTATGTATTATCTTACAATCACTTTGGGAATTAAGTATTTGGATTTGCTTACACCAATGCCTTGAGTCCTGTGCCTATTTGTTAGTCCCAAAACTTGATTTCTTGTCCGAAAATGTGGACGCATGAATATTATAGACCTAGTTTCAAAGTTTAGTCTAAATGTTTGACTCGAAGGTTGGAAAGATTGAGGTCTCCCAAAAATATATGGCTTGATTTTTATTGATATATGAGTTGGTTTGAACGATTTTGAGTTTAAAATAACTCCTATGGAAGCAATGCCCACCAGAGTCACATGGGGTTTTCAATCCTGGCTTATTTGCAACTGTTATTGAAAGTTGTTATGTGAATATTATATAACAGAAAGAGGATAGCTCTATGTTTCTCTTCCTCTCACGATGTTTGGGACATTATGTATGATTATGATTGAGTTAAATTGTTTTGTAAACAATCTCTTACAGAAAGTTATGATAGTTTTTTTTTCTATAATCATATTAATTTCATTTGAGTTTTATATTGCACAATTTAAAAGGATTGCTGCCAAGTTTTGGATCCTGTGTGTGAAGTTTAAAAGAGTGTTATCACACAAACAAATTTGGTGAATGTTTTGGATGGAAAAAAATGGATATTCAAATGATTTTATAGATATTGGAAATGTTGATTTTAAAATTGATAAATGTTATTTCTTGTAATAGAACAATAATCATTTTTTTCCCATTCATCATTTCATTTTGCATTCATTATATGCCCGCCACCTTCCTGATAACATTTATCCATCCCCTGTTCTATTATCTTGAATATCATTTTTAAAGAAAAAATATTAAAAAAGGATTGGATAATGATTCTGGGTTGGAAATTGTGACATGGACATATTGTTTTTGGAAGAAAAGGACTTTGTGTTGCTTGAACAATATTCATTGTTGATTATCGTCCATGCTACCATTTTTCATTCATTATAAACCCTCTCATATTCCCAATGACCCTATCATTCCCTATTCAATTGTGGTTAATTATTAAATTGGATTTAGTGAAATTGTGTTAATGGATGGATTACATATGCTTCTATTTGTGAATGATAGAGCCAACATATTGATTTTATTTAGGTAGAGTATTAGCAAACGGATTGTTAAAATTTTTCATATTCTGATTGAAATATTGCTTCATGATGAGTTTCTTTAGCAGGGGAAGCAATGACAGAGGTGTAAATATAGGTAGAGGAAAAAATTGGCAAAGAGGCCATAGAAGGCCACAATTCTCGATACATTTTGATGCTTACCCACAAGAACTAAATAAGATTTTCCAAGATGGGTTTTTCAATCTTGTTGGCCAAGGAATTCTGCAGCCTAGGCCTGAGAGGCCTCCTTTCTATCCACACCAAAATTTCTCTGGTATCTGTGTCCCCCTTCATGTTTCTATGCAGCCAGAACAACCTGCCAATGATGGTTGGCAAGAGATCATCCATCAACCTGCTACACATCATAATAGGTGGCCTACAGTATCATTTCCATTTTCCCCTCCTCCACCACCATTTAATACAAATTCCCAAGATGATCACATTGCTTCACCAACCCAGTCTTCACATGCAAGAAAAATGATTAAAACTACTATACCCGAACCAGATATTGATAAAGGGAAAAAAGTGGCCAATTCCCCTAACTCTTCTAAAAATTCCTCTGAATCAGTGTCCTCCCATCTCCACCTAAAGGATAATTGCTCCCATTTCGTCAGTGAAATCCATCCTCAAGGTTCCAATCGGTCTAAATCTTCTATGAAAGGAAAAACAATATAAATATCAAAAGAGAGCAATAGTGAAAAGAGGAAAACTACCTCTCATAGAAAAAATGGTTTTTAATGTTGTTAACACTATTTTCTTTTGAGATATTTTTTTTATTGATATGAAAGATTTTTTGGAAAACAAATACACATTTAGACATACTTTTTGGACTACATGGATATAATGTTAGTTTTGGATATAGTCATGTTTTATTTTTTATATTAAAATATTACCTATTCATATGAGGATGGGAGTTACAAGGAGGATGTTTGAATTAAAGTTTTGGGGTATTATACTTCATGTTTTGAGGATTATTAAATAAATGAAAATTGGAGTGACAAGGGGTCCCACCTATTTAGTTATTATTTAAATAGACCATTATTTATATATATTATTATTTATTTGTCTCGACTAATTAGTTAAGCTAATCAAGCTTAACAAAAGCAAAGTATTTGAACTACAATAACTTATTGAGAAAGAATAAAAGCTCAATCAATTGAAGAGACCAAGGGGACAGAGAACAAAAGGAGAAATTCTGATATAGGGTCTGCACTATACTTGTGAGATGATTATTTTCTTCATTCATTATGAGGTTACTAGAAATCTTAACCATCTTGATGAAAACATGGTCTTATTGAAGGCAACATGATTCAAAATTGAATCATATCTTTTAACAATTTGTTTCTAAAAGTGTATGATTTATCTTTGGTAGTCTCTTTGTTCTTGTTTTTTTTATGGATTAGATTTCATGATCGATAAAGAATATTTTGGAGAGTCAAGTGACAACATTTTTATGGCAAGTTGATCCATATCATTAGCTTCTATTTGATTTTGTTATCAGAGTTTTTTTGTATGGTGCTCATTGGAGACTTCTAAGTTTGATTTTGGTCCCACCCTCGCAGGGGTTTGTAAAGAGAGTTTTTATTTGTATCTCAAAATGAAGTCAATGTAAAAATCAGATTTCTGATTTTAGTTTCACATGGGTATCTTAATGATATTGTTTAGATTTTACTTTTATTCTCGTCTCTTTCCTTGTACACACTTATGCATATCTTTGCTTTCTTTCTTTTTCACAATTACATATAACATATAAAATCATCCTTAGTCCCTAGTATATATTACCTGTGTATTAAGAGAATATTTTGAATTAAAGGATATAAAATCCGAGGAAAATTCCTAAATATCTTTCCTTAGCCTAGCAAGATATGGAAATGCTTGAGTAAGGTTCTTCATATCGTTTCCTCAACATTTGTTTGGACACCATACTAGGGAGATATTTTATATCTCTCTAGTTGATTGTATCACGAATATATTTTGTTTTTTGTTTTTTTTATTACTCTTTGACTACTTTTTTCCATGACAATACCTGTTGCAACACAACCCAATATTGGAAACGGTCTTGATGACCAAACCAACATTACATTGAATTTATTCAACACTATTTTAGAAACTGTTAGTACTCGTGCCGAACTTGAATTCTATTGGGAAGTAATTGAAAGGGACATAAATATTTGTAAACATTGGGAATCTAGGAAAAGGCAACCCAAAAATAAAAAAATAACCTTTCCTTTTACCTGTTTAATCATTTTTGTTGCATGTCCTCTAATTCTCGTATTTCTTGAAGAACAAGAGGATTGTTCACTGAAGTTACTCCTATTTATGAAATAGGGAGGAGAAAGTTTATTTACAAACACAACAAAGTGCTCTTAGGAGAATCATATAATTCTTCTAGTTAATCTTCATCACCCATACCTTTCACCTTCAATATGACGTCCTCGAGTCATGGTAGTGGCACTGGAGGTTCCTCCTCCTCACAACCTTCTACTTCATCTGTGATCGGTAGTATCTATAGTCATAAAATCCCTATTCAATCCACTACCAATCCTTCCAAGTTCATTAAGAAATATGGGATTTTCCAATTTGAGGAAGATGCTACAACCACCCCCTGGCACGTGTCTTCTCCCTTGAATCTCATACCAGCCATTGAACCATTACCAAAATTCAAAGATCATTTACCTAGGTTCTCAGGAAATGGTACCGTTACCACAAGATAACACCGAGTATCATTTTCTAATTATTTTCATAACATAGGGGCTAACGAAAAATTATACTTGTATGTGTTTATTTGTCAATTCTCTTGAAGGGAAAGATCCAACATATTTTTTTGATCTCCTGCCCAAAATCCTTTCAACTTGGGAAGAATTGGTGTATTGGTTTAATTACACTTATGGATAGCTCAAGAGTCCAACTAATTAGTTAAGGGAATACAACAACATTTTCTTGTACAAACAATCTTGTTGAGTTTGAGGCCTTATTGTTGGGAATTGAAAATGCACATAGCCTTGGTTGTGGCCACCTTACAGTATTTGGTGTTTCTGAACTTGTTGTGAACCTTTTGTGGAATATTTATGTACCAAAAAATAAGTTACTTAAGAGTTATACCCAATATGTTTGGATGTTGATTTCAAATCTATTATCATTTAACATCACTCATGTTAAAAGGGAACTTAATTTAATGGATGATATATTAGTTGTTTTTGTGGCTTCCCCTACTCAACAATTTTTTCCTCAAAGACTTGATTATACGTTCTAATATCTGTACCGTCCTCACCTCCTTGGAAACGTAGAATCATGGAAAGTTTTCCCTAGTGATGAAGGGATTTGCGCTTTCATACAAAATGAATCATTTAATCCCAAAGAAATCATCTCTGTTGAAGATGAAAAATTTACTAAAGGCTTGACTCCTCTCAAAAGTTCATTTTCTTCAAATGATGTAGGAACAAAAGAAATACATAAAGAGTAGGAGTTGAAAAGGAAAGTTGGTGATACCATTTCCTTGAATATTGGGACACACGAATCTCCAAAGATCATTAAATTAGGTGCCCAATGTTCTAATGAAGAGAAAGTGAAATTCACATAATTACTTCATGAGTTTCAAGATGTTTTTTCTTGGTCATGTGAGGATATTCATGGTTTTGATCCTGCTCTCATAAAACATGCCATTCCTATCAAGGAAGGGGTAAAACCAGTTAGGCAAAGGAAAATACCTATTAATCTTGTGCTTGAATCCACTATTAGGAAATAATTGGAAAATTTGTTGAAAGCTAATATAATCTTTCCAATGAAGTATTCTGAATGGGTTTCAAATCTGGTCCCTGTTCAGAAAACTACCGGTCAGATTAGATTATATGTCGATTTCCATGCATTAAACTGGGCAAGTATCAAAGACCAGTTTTCTCTTCCTAATATAGAGTTGATTTTATAACAGGTTGCAGGGTCTCAAATGATGTCCTTACTTGATGATTTTTCTGGATATAATCAAATCAAGGTAAAAAGGATTGATAGATATAAAACCACATTTACCACATGCTGGGGCACATTTGATTATGAATGCATGCTACTTGGTTTATCTAATGTAGGTGTCACCTTTCAAAGAGATATGAAGATATCTTTTGACAATCTAATCAATAAGATTATCCAAGTTTATCTTGATGATTTGAGTCTTTAACTATTTATTATAAAAACCGATTCGATCATTTTGGTCATCTTAGAAAATATCTCATGCGTTGCAGAAAATTTGACGTTTCTTTGAACCCTTCCAAGTCTATTTTTGGTGTCACGAAGGGAAAGATTCTTAGTCACATTGTTTCTGATTCAGGGATAAGTATAGATCCTGAGAGGATAATTTCCATTCTAAACCTCCCTACCCACACCTCCAAGAAAGAAGTTCAAGCTTTCATGGGAATTATTAGTTTTGTTCGTAGATTTGTTCCTGGTTTTGCTGTCATGGTTAAACCAATCCATAACATTTTGAAGAAGGATCATTATTTTTATTTGAAATATGATTTCAAGAATGATTTCCTTAGGATTAATAAGGATATCAGCTCTATGCTAGTTTTGGTGAAACTGATTTTTGAGAAAGATTTTATAGTATATACCAGTGCCACTGAGGAAGCATTTTTTTCTATCCTCTTGTAATGTGATGACTAGAAAAATGAAAAAAACTTGTAGCTTACATGAGTCAAATTCTATCAGACGACGAGGTCAAATATTCTTATATTGAGAAACATGTTTTTTGTCTTGTCAAATCTATAGAAAAAATTTTCCATTTTATTTTGGACAAACGTACGCAGGTAAAAGTCCCTTTCTTTGTTATCAAGTTTCTACTTTCATGAACTTATATTTCAGGAAAACTTGCACATTGGATTGCAAAAATTCAGGAGCATGATTTGACAATCATGACTTCAAATACAATAAAGGGATGAGACTTATCCCTTCACTTAGCTCAGCATGTTGAGACAAGTGAAGAACTAGACGATCAAGATAACTCTCTTTCAATGCTATTTTATATTGAAAATCAAAATCTCTCTATATATGAGCATCCTTGGTATAAAAATATGGTGTATTATTTGTAGTTCCAAATGTGCCGATATGATCTAGATCCTCATCAGAGAAGGATACTTCACCTTGAAGCTTCTAAGTATACCATTTTAGGGGACTCCTTGTATAGAAGATCTGTTGATGGTTTTTTTCTACAATGTGTAAATGATGAAGAAGCACATAAGTTATTACACAAAGTACATGGATCATCAATATTTGTCATCCATATTGGTGGCCATTTTTATGCTAAATCCACTTCTTTTAAGATCATAAGAAATGGTTATTACTGGCCTTTGACCTTTCGTGATTCTTATAAATTTGCAAGGTCCTGTGATAAATTCCAAAAATTCACTGGTAAAGAACATATTTTTTCCATGCCTCTACAACCTACCCTTATGGACTTCCATTTTTCTATGTGGGGTCTAGACTTTATTGGTACAATCAATCCTTCATCCTTTGCAGGGAATATATTTATTTTGACATCCATTGATTACTTTACTAAGTGGATTGAGGTTATCCCTCTTAGACACACGCAAGATGAACAAGTTATTTATTTTCTGGAGTCTAATATATTTTCCATATTTGATCTTCCATTAGAAATCATTACAGACAATGGTCCAACCTTTAGTTATGAAAATTTGACCCAATTTCTAGCTAAATTAGGTGTAAATAATTTCACTTCATCTACTTATTACCCTCAGGGAAACAGACAAGAAGAGTATACTAATAAAAATTTGGTCAGGATTATAAAGAGAATGATAGAAGACAAACCTAGCCAGTGGAACACACTTATGATTTATGCTCTTTGGGAAGACTGTACAACCACCAAAGTAAGTACATGATTTACTCCCTTTCATATCATATACAACCAATAGGATATTCTTCCTATTTAGCTAGATAATTCTTCCTTACGGTTGATGCTACAGACTAAAGAATTAAATTCTTCTGGCGTTTATCAAAGGATAAATACACTGATAGACCTAGAAGAACAAATAAATTTTTCCTTGGAAAATCTAAAAGGGAGGCAACAAACAATGAAGAAGTATTTTAACAAAAGAGCAAAGACTATTGAATTTAAAATTGATGAAAAAGTCTTATTGTCATATTCAACCCATGCTGAGAGAGGGAGACATTCTAAATTCCAAAATTTATGGCTAGGTCCTTTCAAAATCTCTTTTATCCTCAAGAAAAATTCATATCTTTTTAAATACATGGATGGGCGATTGTTTTCTCATAGTACCAACGGTTCCCAATTGAAGAATTATGTGGAACCATCTTGACCACAGGTTCTATTTTGTGTAAATATGACTATTGTATATATTTTTGACTTACTTTTGTTTTTTCACTTTGGTTTATTGAGTTTTATTTTCTGTTGTTTGTTTCACATAGTCATAAAAAATAAATCCTTTTTCCATAATGATGTCATTTTGTATGTATTATTGATTAATAAAAACAAGATAAACATAGCTACTGCAATATCTTCTTTTTGAGACATTGATGAAATAGTTTTTTCTTTCAATATTGTTGTAGTATAGTTTGTTTTGTTTTCTTTCTGGTTTCTTCTATCCCTTTTCTTCCCACAATTTTGAGATTTAAGAGAATATCAGAAGCATTCTCCTTGAAGTTAACAAAAAATGTCATTAGTTATGAACCTTGTTGATTTTTGTGAATAAATGACCACTTCCCCTCATACATCTCACTTTCCATAAGTTATTCCCCCAAATCCCATCTCATCTTTTCCCTTAAACCATCATTTTCCCCATGTTGCATAACTATTTTCTGTGAAGTTTTCAATCACAAACTTCTACCAGTCTGCAGATCCTAGCATTCTGAGTTCTAAATCTGTTGAGAATAAATTTCCCTGTGGAGTCACCAGTTTGTGGATGCCTAAAAAAAATCACAACATAAAGTTCCTTCTTGCAAATAGGTTGAAATGAATTATTACTTATATATATATCTTAAAAAATACTATATAGGTGGGACCCCTTGATAAAAACAATGATAGAAAGTGATCTTCTTATTTGTGTTCCTAATTACCTTGCAAAAAAGATTCATAGTTTCGAAGAATAAGAGTAGAAATCCTAACCTATTTACATGTGCAACTAATGGATGATAAGGTGGCCAACAATTTGATTTCAAAATAAAAGAAATGTTTATTGTATTAAACATATTAGTCCACTCTTTCTACCATTAAGTTTTGATATATTGTTTCAAATGTCAATAATATACCACTCATGATATATTTGCATGCATGGGAAAATACTTATTATGTTGGATATCATACCCCACTAACGAGGAATGTGGGACATATTATTTTGATTCTAAGTTTTAAATGGACTATTATTGTTATGGAGTTCCTATTAGAGGCCGATTTGATGTTGAATTTTGAAATGGCACTTTATGTTCTATGCATTTAGATATGATTGGAACAAGTTTTTTGGAAACTGGAACATCTCTAATTTTGGTTGTGGTTGATGGAATAAAATGAGAAAATAAGGGAAGCGACGTGCATTTATTGCACGTCGTTCTTACCCTACCTTGAAGCTACCACCTTCACTTTCTCCTCACATTCGTTTTTCTACTTTGGTTAGAAGCACCTCATTTGTGCTTGGTCATTGGCGGAAAAATAGTTGTTCTCTTAAGCTTTCTGGTATTCTTCTCACATGTATGTTGTCTCTTATCCCTCCATTCATGATGCTCATCTCTTCTCCAGATAAAATTATTATGTTGGATCTTGTAGTTTGCATGCATAATGTGTTTGTTTTCCAAAGATTTTAATGGATTTACTGTGGGAATTTTGGCTGTATAACTCACATTTTGAATTGGGTTTCTTCCTATTGGCATTAAAATGTTTCAAACTAGAAATATCATTCGACATTTTTTTCTATTTGAATTGTGTGGTTGTATGGGCCTAGAGCGAAGGTGATATTATTATGATATGAANCAACCTTTAGTTATGAAAATTTGACCCAATTTCTAGCTAAATTAGGTGTAAATAATTTCACTTCATCTACTTATTACCCTCAGGGAAACAGACAAGAAGAGTATACTAATAAAAATTTGGTCAGGATTATAAAGAGAATGATAGAAGACAAACCTAGCCAGTGGAACACACTTATGATTTATGCTCTTTGGGAAGACTGTACAACCACCAAAGTAAGTACATGATTTACTCCCTTTCATATCATATACAACCAATAGGATATTCTTCCTATTTAGCTAGATAATTCTTCCTTACGGTTGATGCTACAGACTAAAGAATTAAATTCTTCTGGCGTTTATCAAAGGATAAATACACTGATAGACCTAGAAGAACAAATAAATTTTTCCTTGGAAAATCTAAAAGGGAGGCAACAAACAATGAAGAAGTATTTTAACAAAAGAGCAAAGACTATTGAATTTAAAATTGATGAAAAAGTCTTATTGTCATATTCAACCCATGCTGAGAGAGGGAGACATTCTAAATTCCAAAATTTATGGCTAGGTCCTTTCAAAATCTCTTTTATCCTCAAGAAAAATTCATATCTTTTTAAATACATGGATGGGCGATTGTTTTCTCATAGTACCAACGGTTCCCAATTGAAGAATTATGTGGAACCATCTTGACCACAGGTTCTATTTTGTGTAAATATGACTATTGTATATATTTTTGACTTACTTTTGTTTTTTCACTTTGGTTTATTGAGTTTTATTTTCTGTTGTTTGTTTCACATAGTCATAAAAAATAAATCCTTTTTCCATAATGATGTCATTTTGTATGTATTATTGATTAATAAAAACAAGATAAACATAGCTACTGCAATATCTTCTTTTTGAGACATTGATGAAATAGTTTTTTCTTTCAATATTGTTGTAGTATAGTTTGTTTTGTTTTCTTTCTGGTTTCTTCTATCCCTTTTCTTCCCACAATTTTGAGATTTAAGAGAATATCAGAAGCATTCTCCTTGAAGTTAACAAAAAATGTCATTAGTTATGAACCTTGTTGATTTTTGTGAATAAATGACCACTTCCCCTCATACATCTCACTTTCCATAAGTTATTCCCCCAAATCCCATCTCATCTTTTCCCTTAAACCATCATTTTCCCCATGTTGCATAACTATTTTCTGTGAAGTTTTCAATCACAAACTTCTACCAGTCTGCAGATCCTAGCATTCTGAGTTCTAAATCTGTTGAGAATAAATTTCCCTGTGGAGTCACCAGTTTGTGGATGCCTAAAAAAAATCACAACATAAAGTTCCTTCTTGCAAATAGGTTGAAATGAATTATTACTTATATATATATCTTAAAAAATACTATATAGGTGGGACCCCTTGATAAAAACAATGATAGAAAGTGATCTTCTTATTTGTGTTCCTAATTACCTTGCAAAAAAGATTCATAGTTTCGAAGAATAAGAGTAGAAATCCTAACCTATTTACATGTGCAACTAATGGATGATAAGGTGGCCAACAATTTGATTTCAAAATAAAAGAAATGTTTATTGTATTAAACATATTAGTCCACTCTTTCTACCATTAAGTTTTGATATATTGTTTCAAATGTCAATAATATACCACTCATGATATATTTGCATGCATGGGAAAATACTTATTATGTTGGATATCATACCCCACTAACGAGGAATGTGGGACATATTATTTTGATTCTAAGTTTTAAATGGACTATTATTGTTATGGAGTTCCTATTAGAGGCCGATTTGATGTTGAATTTTGAAATGGAACTTTATGTTCTACATTTAGATATGAGATGACATTATTCTATGATTGGAACAAGTTTTTTGGAAACTGGAACATCTCTAGTTTTGGTTGTGGTTGATGGAATTAAATGAGAAAATAAGGGAAGCGATGTGCATTTATTGCACGTCATTCTTACCCTACCTTGAAGCTACCACCTTCACTTTCTCCTCGCATTCGTTTTTCTACTTTGGTTAGAAGCACCTCATTTGTGCTTGGTCATTGGCGGAAAAATAGTTGTGCTCTTAAGATTTCTGGTATTCTTCTCACATGTATCTTGGCTCTTATTCCTCCATTCATGATGCTCATATCTTCTCCAGATAAAATTATTATGTTGGATCTTGTAGTTTGCATGCATAATGTGTTTGTTTTCCAAAGATTTTAATGGATTTACTCTGGGAATTTTGGCCGTATAACTCACATTTTGAATTGGGTTTCTTCCTATTGGAATTAAAATGTTTCAAACTAGAAATATCGTTCGACATTTTTTTCTATTTGAATTGTGTGGTTGTATGGGCCTAGAGCGAAGGTGATATTATTATGATATGAATGTTGATAAGTAATTGTGGGTGAAGGTGTTTGTTTTTGCTCATTTCATATGATTATTTCCAAGGGTTTTCTCTATAAAAGAAAATATGCAGTTGGGTCTTGTTTGTATTACGTAGCACCCTCACCCTGGAGGATGTGCAGTCTTATTTTTTTTACCATAGCTTGGATGTTGTGGGTTTCCTGTGTGCTTTATCATGTTGTTTGTTGAAGGACAATAGTTGGGTTTTTCTTTTCCCGCAACCCACATTTCAAACTCTACGCCTATATGTTTTCTTCAGGACTCTTATCTTATTCCAAAACATAGGTGAATGAATAAAAGAAAATCCATTTTCTAAGTTTTGTTGAATTATTATACCTAGAATCCGTTTCATGATTATTGTGTTGTATCCTTACTACATATTGACACTTTCAAAGTCTCGCAGTCATTTTGTGTTATCCTTTCGACTGTTTTAAAAGGTGATGGAGCTCTGTGTATAATATTATAGTCACTCTCGAAATTAAGTATTTGGATTTTCTTGCAACCATGCCTTGAGGCCTATGCCTATTTCTCAATCCCAAACCTTGTTTTCATGTCCGAAAAGGTGGACATATGAATATTATAGACCTAGTTTCAAAGTATTGTCCAAATATTCAACCCGATTGTTGGAAATATTGAGGTCGCCCACAAATTTATGGCTCGTTTTTTATTGATCTATGAGGTGGTTTGAACGATTTCGAGTTTAAAATATTTTCTATGGAAGAAATGCCCACGAGAGTCGCAGGGTGTTTTCAATCCTGGTTTGTTTGCAACTATTATTGGAAGTTGTGATGTTAATATCATATAAAATAAAGAGGATAACTCTATGTTTATATTCCTATCACAATATTTGGGACATTATGTATGCTTATGACTAAACTAAATTGTTTTTTAAACAATCTCCTATAGAAAATTATGATAGTTTTTTTTTTATATAATCATATTAATTTCACTTGAGTTTTATATTGCACGATTTAAAAGGATTGTTGCCAAGGTGTGGATCTTGTGTGTGAATTTTAAAAGAGTTCTATCGCACAAACAAATTTGGTGAAAGTTTTGGATGAAAAACAATGGATATTCAAATGATTTTATAGGTATTGGCAATGTTGATTTTAAAGTTGGTAAATGTTATTTCTTGTAACAAAAAAACAATAGTTTTTTTTCCCGTTCATCGTTTTATTTTTCATTCATTATACACCCGACACCTTCCCAATAACATTTATCCATCCCCTATACTTTTATCTTGAATATCATTTTTAAAGAAAAAATATTAAAAAGGGATTGGATAATGATTCTGGGTTGGAAATTGTGACATGGAGATATTGTTTTGGGAAGAAAAGGACTTTGCGTTGCTTGAACAATATTCATTGTTGATTACCATCCATGCTACCATTTTTCATTCTTTATTAACCCAATCATATTCCCAATGACCCTATCATTCCTTGTTCAATTACAATTAATTAATAAATTGAATTTGGAGAAATTGTGTTAATGGATGGATTTCATATGCTTTTGTTTACGAATGATAGAGCCAACATCTTGATTTTATTTAGGTAGAGTATTTGCGAATGGATTGTTAAATTTTTTAATATTCTAATTGAAATATTGCTTCAAGATGAGTTTCTTTAGCAGGGGAAGCAATGACATAGGTGTAAACATAGGTAGAAGAAACAATTGGAAAAGAGGTCATAGAAGGCCACAATTCTCAATATATTTTGATGTTGTCCCACAAGAACTAAATGAGATTTTCCAAGATGGGTTTTTCAATCTAGTTGGCCAAGGAATTATGCAACCTAGGCCTACGAGGAATCCTTTCCAACCACACCAAAATTTCTCTAGTATTCGTGTCTCCCCTCATGTTTCTATGCATCCAGAACCACCTGCCAATAATGAATGGAAAGAGATCATCCATCAACCCGTTTAACATCATAATGGGTGGACTAAAGTATCGTTGCCATTTCCCCCTCCTCCTCCATCATTTGATCCAAATTCCCAAGCTAATCACATTGTATCAACAACCCAGTCTTCACATGAAAGAAAAAGGCTTAAAACTACTATGATCGAACCATAGATTGATAAAGGAAAAAAACATGGCCAATTCCCCTAACTCTTCTGAAAATTCCTTTGAATAACTGTCCTCCCATCTCCACCTCAAGGATAATTTCTCCCATATCATCAACGAAATCCATCTGCAAGGTTCCAATCAACGTAAAACTGCTACATAAGGAAAAACAATAGAAATATCAAGAGAGATAAGTAGTGAAAAGAGGCAAACCGCCTCTCATAGAAAATATGGTTTTTAATGTTGTTAATGCTATTTTCTTTTGAGAACAATTTTTTATTGATATGACAAAATTTTTGGATAGAAAATACACATTTAGACAAAATTTTTGGACAACATGGATATAATGTTATTTTTTGGATGTAGTCATGTTTTATTTTTGATATTAAAATATTTGACTATTAATATGAGGATGGGAGTTACAAGGCATATGTTTGAATTAAATTGTTGGGGTATTATACTTCATATTTTGATGATTATTAAAATAATGAAAATTGGAGTGACAAGGGGTCCCACCTATTTAGTTATTATTTAAATAGACCTTATCTATATATATTATTATTTATTTTTCTCAAATAATTTGTTAAGCTAATTAATCTTAACAAAAGAAAAGTAGTTGAACTACCATAACTTATTGAGAAACAATAAAATCTCAAACAATTGAAGAGACAAAGAGGAGAGAGAACAGAAGGAGAGCTTATGATATAAGGTCTTCTCTATACTTGTGAGATAAGTATTTTCTTCATTCATTCTGATTTTACTAGAAAGATTAACCATCTTGATGAGAAAAGGGTATTATTGAAGACAACAGGATTCAAAACGGAATCATATCTTTCAACAACATGTTTCTAAAGGTGTATGATCTGTCTTTTCCAATCTGTGTGTTCTTGTTTGTTTATGGATTATATTTCATGATTGATAAAGAATATTTTGTAGAGTCAAGTGACTACATTTTTATGGAAAGTTGATCCAGATATTTATCTTCAGTTTTCTGTTTTTGTCAGAGTCTTTTTGTATGGTTCTCATTAAAGAATTCTAAGTTTGAATTTGGTCCCACCATCGCAATGGTTTTTAAAGAGAGTTCTAATTTGTATCTCAGAATGAAGTTAATATAAAAAGTTGTATTTCTGATTTCAGTTTCTCATGTGTTTCTTAATGATATTGTTTAGAGATTACTTTTATTCTTGTCTCTTTTCCTGTACAAACTTATGTATATCTTTTCTTTCTTTCTTTTTCACAGTTACATATAACATATAAAATCAGCCTTAGTCCCTAGTACCTATTACATGTGGATTAAGAGATTGTTTTGAATTAAAGGCTATAAACTTCGGGTAACATTCCCAACTATCTTTCCTTAGCCTAGCAAGATCTGAAAATGGTTGAGTAAGGTTCTTCATACCTTTTCCTCAACATGTGCGTGTGTGTTTGTGATAATAATAACCATACTCAATGTGATATCTACAACAACATGTGTCATGAATTGTGTTTATTCGAACATACCAAGGCTTGCATTTATGGAAAGATATTTGGCCCAATCTAAGTGCACTATGTACTATTATGAATATTTCATACAATTCCATCTATGTAATTTCAAGAATTTTTTTAATATGAGGTTCATGGTCCCTAGATCCCCTTCTCAATTTTAGTATATATTTTAGGTTAGAAGAAGGACTTGTGTTCTCATGCCAAAAATTCTAAACTAGTCCCTTAACCGCTCCAATTAACTTCATGTCAGAACGAGGTAGCCTACCAGTGAATGTTGTAATATTCCACATACAAAAAAATATGCAGAACATAAATAAATAGCTAGAAATGGAAGATGAACAACTTGATATAACTAGAACAACACCACAATAATACCAAAAATGATACCAGAATAACACCAGAAAGAGCACTTTGATTACTGAGAGCAATGTTCACTTGCCTCTTCAAGGGGGGAACCTC